>JWZT01004852.1:329752-386082 GCA_000827895.1 Thelohanellus kitauei
TTTATCTCAAAAATATTGATGATAAATATATTTTTATATTTATTTCAAGAAATCTGAGTTGCCATGCACATAGAGTATTTTGATTAATTTAAAATAGATATTTTAGGATACACCAAAAATATATTCAAATTTTGTTTTCAGTACATACAGTGAAAAAAACCATATATACATAGCGTAAATTCTCAAAGGTGTTAAGGCTAATTAAACATTTATTTGATTACATATGTTAAAAATGGTTACATTATGTAAGCCATGACGTATTAGGCCAATCGTATACTTCTAAAAAAATAAATCAGTGCTGTATGATGTTTTAAGATTGAATATTATGTAATTTTGGATTATCTTTAACGTATGAACTTAAGCATATTGTTCATACACCTATTTCGGCTCATTCATAAGAGTATTCATAAATTTTATTGGTTCGAGCCATTTGTTCACAATGCGATACAATAATTTATCATAATGGGAAATTTATTTTTATTATTCCATCATAGACGCAGTTAATAAAATATGCATTTTATCAAATGAAAACAATTAATTATCTTGAAAATTGAGTCAACATAGTATAACAATCAGTTATTAATATTGGTAAGGGATTATGTATTGATCAATCAAAAATATTTGAAAATCGATTACATTTGATTTTTGGGACATGGGTTACCTTATCGATGATATGAGATTGAAGAACAATTTTTGACATTAAATTTCACATGAAACGCAGAATTTAGACAAAAAAATATAAAACAGTTCGTGAAAAACGATACAAGCACGAATTGGCGTCATTTGAAAGTGTCTAAAATTCTTATTGGTATATTAAACTGTTTGTACTACGAATTCCATTTTCAGAGCAAAATATTTATTTAATAATATATTACCCCAGAGAAATTTTTAGTATACGATTTGGTTTAGATAGAATGGCAAAATCAGCTCTGAATTGGTCATCTGTTCGATTTCTGATGAATTTACATGAAAAATAGACATTAGGTCTTTAATTATTAATCTGTTGATAGATAAACCAAATAGAGCATAATGAATATATACTCAAAATATTAATGATTAAAATATTTGACACTAATGAAAAATAGGTTTTTTATTAAATATACGTGCGGTATCATTCAAAAATCATATGTCGTTGTGATTCATCCTGGAATAGATCTCAATATCTGTATATATTTGATCAAATATATTTATAAGCCACTTAAACAATGACAGAGTTCATTCACAACAATAAACATACAGGCCAAATCTTGCAAATTATTCTAAAATAAAAAACTGTTAAATGAAAATATCCGGTATATATGATCGAATATGGTACTCAAGTCACTCAGATTTAACTTTCTCATGACAACAGATTATTTTGTTTTCGGTTTGAATCGTTTCTCAACATTATATGATAACTTTTGAAGTTAATTACATACCTCGAATTGGTATCATAAGAAAAACATTCAAATTTATATATATCATGCTTAAAAAGTTTAAACTGGTGATCAATTGCTCCCCGGTTACAAATGAAGTTTCTGGATGTTTCTAACAGGCTTCAATCAGTTGCAGGACGGGCACGTTATCAAATAGAAGCGATTTTAGTAAAACTACCGACTATTTACGATATAGACAATATCCAAATTAAATTGAAATAATATTTAAGGATCCTCGGGTTTAAAAGGTCTGAATATACTCGTTTAAGCGCTGCTTGTGAGGTTTCTGAATTCTTTCTAAGGATAGCTTGTGTAAACAACGGATTTCATTCTTCAAAATTTGCTTTGTAATATCCTGGATTAAAAAATTATACTCCATTTAAGAAGCGATACAGTTAATACTCAGACACGACGATTTCCATGATAATTGATAATTTATCAAAGTTACCACAGTGATAAACTGATAAAATTCGAAAATTACCGATATATACAATTGTGTATTAATGAAGTAATTATATTTTATTTGAATTACTGACAATTCACATAATTTTATTGTATATTTTGATTGATTTTATGTGCCTTTTATACATTTAGAAGTGAAATTTCACAAACACACTGGATTAACAAATAATCATAAATAAAAATAGAAAATTTAATTATCAAAATTGCAAAATAGGGCTTATTTGGTCGAGATAAAGATTTTCCTGTCTCAATATGTCATGAGCACTTCAGATATATTCAAACAGACATCATTTAGAACTATCTGACATAACAAATGCTGTTTTCGTACTTTTCTTTAGAGTTTATTAGATCTTTTTTTTGCATACAAGTGATTTAATATATCGAGAGAAATAAATATATTTCGATAATTTGAAAAAATGAATCTGGGAAACGATCCATGCCACCATTCAAAGTCATTTTTCATTACCGTATTAATAGTTATTAATTTACTGATAAAAATAGCGAAGGTATACAGGAAATAGATAGCTTACTCAACTATTTGCAAAATTTCTCCATCAAATTTAATTATTTCCAATATTTAAGAAAAATTGGTATCGTCGTTCATTGTGAGATACAAAGAATATATGTTTTATAATACACTTAAAAATTCCTTGCGCTTGAATAGAAGGTACGAAATCCAGCTCGGTAATAATTTCTATTTATTATGGTTTGGTTTATTTTGTTTGGTATTTTGCTCTTATGCTGTGAAAGTGATAAATTAATGTCCAAAACGAACTCATAAAATAGAAATAAAACCCATATTAATTGAATTAGGAAATGAAACACAGAATATATCTCGGCCTTTCGAAAACGACCCCAATAATATTCTGTCTTCGATCTGGAAGAGTCGTAACGAATTATGTGAATAGATTGTTATAACTCGCTGAATATTTAGACAGATGTTGTCTGTATATTTTAGGAATGACGTGATCATTAACTCTACCTTGTATTATATATAAACAATTTAACTGTAGAGGTCAATCTTAAACGTGGCATCATATAAACATTTATCTGTTTAGAATAATATATTCGGACTTTCTTGAGTTTTAAATGTTATAAAACCTTCGTTTTATTATAAATTCTTCAATATGCAGTAATAAATATCAACTTGATGCGTACCTATATAGTTCTCATATTTGGTGTTCATAAAAATGTATCGGTAATAGGAGTAAAGACTGATTTTAGCTTAGAGTTCGATGAATATTAGGTTTTTTTGTTACATTGCTGAGTCAAGACTAAAATAACATCAATAGATGAATTTCTGACTACAGGTGATACGGTCTAAGGATTACTGCACGATAAGAAGTATAGGCAGAATTTATATTGTTGATAATTTCACGAGATTTTATTTAGGATATAAACGGTGTGTGAGAGATCTCTTCTATATTGACGAGTGGTACAATAGATAACAAAAATTTTCCAGTAAATTATGCTTTTGATATCATTCTCGCATCCTAAATATAGAGATCATGCTTTCCTAATAAGGTTCATATTAAATACCTTCATATTTTATTTTCCTATTATGCCTTTAAAACTTACATTAGACCTAAATATATTATTAAATCAATAATTGACAGTAAAATACTTACAACCGATTTTATTTTCTTTTTAACTTGTCGAATTTTCGTTAATTTTCCATATGTGATAATTTTTTGTTATCAATTCATGTGAAAGGACAGACTGATCTGAAATGAAGAGATTTATGATTAAATGTAAAAATAAAAAGTGTAAAGATCTTTTAAAATTTCATCAAATCTAAATATGTGTACTTATTGAAACATAGCTAATATTTTTAAACAATATTTCCAAAGTGCATTAAGAATATTTTCAACCATTCATAGTACATTGGGCAGAGACGATAAAAAATGTCTAACAAATGATACTCCTTGATTGATGTAATATATATCGTATGCCAAAACATGATTTCCACAACGTATTAAATAACCAAATTAAATCATTAATGCTACAGCTATTATCAGATATTTTGCTTTTCGTTGAAATGAACAATATACTTTGCGCATATGGTTTAAACATGTTAAAAAAATGTTCAACATCTTTAATGTACTAAATATTAGACATAGGTTTATGACGAATTGGAAATCTTCAAATCTAGATTCTAGAACATTTTTGGTTAGGGTTTAGAATATTTTATTGCGCCTGTGATCATTAGATTGATTCATTTCATATGCGTGTCACTCAATCTCTTATTTGTCGATATGAGTGCATTTAGATAGAAATGTAACAATTTAGGTTTATAATTTCAATGTATCACATAAAATATATACCACCAGATGTGCGCGTGCGCTAAATTAAAAATTCCCTATATATTTTTTATTTAGCTTTACCATCAATATGGTATCAGAAGCTATAATACCTGTTAATATTTCAAATTTAAAAATCCATCACCGATTCAATATTTAAAAGTACATATTTAAATTAGTTTTAAACTTTTCGAATGTTGTCAAGTTTCAATATATACTCATCATGCGCCAAGAGAGAATATTGTTTCAAATCTTTTCAAGTTCTAAGCGAAATTTAACAAACAATTAGCCTAAAATAATTATATGAATGAGTAATGTCTCAGTATCATTCCTCATCTAATGTTTTCATGATTGATCAAGAACCAAAATTGTAAAAGGTGCATTAAATAGCGTTGTTCCAACAATAAATGCTGGAAAGAATCGTCAATATTTTATAGAACTCTATTGTGAATACTAAATTTGAAATTAATCAGGAAATACGTTTTTATTAATTTTAGGTCTATTATATAACATAAACAGCTATGCATTGTGAATGGGTTTTATGTCTCTGCCTTTCAATAATTTTAGTCAAATCTAACATTAAATGGGGGGAATCCTTTTGATAGATACATTTTTATATACTCAGGACTTTGTTTTATGATTGAAATACACGTGTGCAAGCTGAGACTTACAAATACCCCCATATGTTACCCAGATAGATGTACATAGGTATTGATTGAAATCGAAGGCATTGTTTGAGGTCTGTTATTTAACTTTGAGAATACAAAAAAATATTTGCTGAAACGTTTATCAGTAAGACTACGATCGATTGTTTGCCTTTATTGTAAATATTTATAGATTGTTTAAGGTTTCCATTCTTGATTATGAAATGATTTGTATGTGAAATAATTAAATATTGTCCGAATTTACTCAATCATTTGCGAGAATCCACATTTATACAATTGAGTGAACTTAGAAATGCATTAAAAAGAAAAATAGCATGAAGAAATAGAAGGAAATGTAATGATGAATTTGGAAACACATTAAAAAATATAATATAAAGGATTTTTGTAGAATTGAAAGAGACGGAAAAGTTCTAAACCTTTATTCGTTGTAGGGTTTCGATTGCTCACGAGTATTGAGAATTTCTTTAAGATCGTTTTAAAATGATTTTGACAAAATATTTTGAGTAAAACTGCGCATGTTCGACTAAAAAGGTAATGGTTTGTATGGTCTATCGTTAAACCTACTTTTCGGCAGCACGCCACTTCGAGTTCAGTATTTTAATACAAATTTGAAAATTGAACAATGAATAAATGTATGAAAAATACATCCAAATAAACGTGTAAAATTTCTAACAATTTAATTTTTGACTAAAGTATTCAATTTAGTTAATAGGTATTATTTGCGTACAAAGACGTCAGGCATGACAATTGACCCTAATGATTAATACTTTATATTGAGGTATAAAAAATTGTCACGATTTTTCACAAAATCTATTCATTAAATTAAAGATATAAATAAGCGAGAATACATGAAAGTTTTTGATTAAGATGATAAATTTATTTAGAATAGACGATTATCAACATGATTGTTTTTTAGCTACCTGCAATATATCGGAATCAATAAAATATCGCCAAACGAAGATAATTGTTTGTACACGAGAATTAAATCAGTGATATTAATGTTTTAAGAGTAAGAAGAATTGTTGACACACATCATAAATAGAACGATGTTTTATATATGGTCGAATTTATGATGATTTTGATAGCGATGATTACATTGGCAAAAATAATGCCATATGGATACTAGCGATTATAAATAATTATATAAGTCATATTATCCTTTTTAGACATTTCAGATGAAGTTGAAACAGATTTAAATGCCTAGTTAACAGAGTAGCTTAATAAATTCTAAAGCTAGCATCGACGCCCAACTTATCATAATAAAATAGTTTCTGTCTCACGAATTAAAAAATATATATATTTTTAGAGAAATTATTTGGCTATCATCTGTATTAATCGATTGCGATACCTTTTGCGCTTTTACTCCTACATTCAGATTAGCTGTTATACAAAAGTATGAAATATATCTATTTACCATAACAAACCATCATAAAACGATCTATGATATTTCATATATTATCAAATGATGTATTAATACCAGATCACATCATACAATATATTTTTAATCTCATTATCGTACGCAATTAGCATGATGTCATAAAGAATTGTGTCAAATGATCAATTTTTGTTCGAATAAAATACGTTTATGAAACAAGTAGTGATTTATATTAGTATTATATATCAAGATTAGGTCATCATTGAACTTATAATTCGTATTATGAGATGAAAATTTGACTAATTTGCGCAACTAACAACACGCCCATATAAATCATAAATGTTTGCTGCTGTGTTCATCTTGTTTTCAACCGTTTCCATAGAGGTAGTATTAAGAGAATTTTTATATAAAAAGATATTTTGGGATTCTATTATATATATATCTAAATCTTCATTGTTTAAACTATACATCATTTCTCCATCCCCAAATCAATGTCGGTCTATCAAAAAGATAGTTAATATTTAATAACTGTATTAGTTTGAATGAACGATCTATTGTCCACCTCGACTTCGCAAACACTCGGAGTATGTCGTATAATTTCATACCCAAATGACAACTTTAACTCATCTATATATATATTTAATTCAGACATAAACCCGCTATATAAAGCATGTAAAATATCCAAAATCATAAATCATTTCAATTCTATCGACCCTTAAAAACTTCAACCACATGATTCTATAATCCTTCCTCCCATTTTCGTTAAATGAACTTGTTCTGTTTTGATGATACGATTTCATATGCAACACACTCCACATATCTTCGATAATGTTCGTATCAATACCGATATTTTTTTCAAGGACGTTCAAAATCAACAGTAAATCAGAGACTTACAACTGTACAAAATACTAGCATTCAGACCAACGAGTACAAATCTTATTGAAATTATGATTTTTGCTATGTCCAAGGTTTGTGGAATGCGTAAATGGCCTTTTTCATTGTAGAAATTACTAGAGCTTCCTTTGCCATTTTATTGGATCCAAAACTGATTCATTTCCCTGAACTCATCTTTAGTGTTTGATTTTAGAATTTATGTGACTTTATATTTATAAGTCAACAACATTTGAAAATTTTTTTAATTTTCAATGATTATAAATTAATCATCACATCTTAGTTTCTGTATCAGTGCATTTCTCATCGTGTAAACACAGTCATTAACCTATATATTCTATCTAAACGATAAGAAAGAGTAAATATACGTTTAATTTCAATTAGGGTTTATCCTTCAAAGATTTTTATTTGTAAAGTATATTTTTATCCAATAAATATAAAATAAGTTTATTTTCAGTATATATATTCATGGATTTGGGGGGTTTGGTGTTTTTGTATCTTCAAAACGGATTAATTTTTTTTTAATTTTTTACTTAAAAGACCTATTCAAGAAAATGTCTCGGTTCCTTAATGAATTATACTCTTTTGTCAAGTTATAACTGTAAGTGACGCTTAAATATTTATAGATTAGGGTAAATTTTTTGTATATAGTATTCATTGTTAGATTATTTACCATCCAGGTGGCAAACAATTTTAAATGATTTGGATAATTTTTTTAGCTTTTGAATCTAGAAACCCAAAAGAAATTCTTTATGGCTGGAATTCTTTTAATCTCACCAAGAGCTCTAGCTCAAAAACAGCATAAATTATGAGATTCATTGAGTATTATGAATAATTGTTAAAAAATCATTAATAAACAAGTGGCATTTTTTGTTATACTTTTTTCTCGGAAACCAAACCCCTTTTTATTTTGACTATCTCCGGACTATCACAATTAATGCATTAAACAAATGGGAGGATACATTCTATTACAATAGATATAAATGCTTATTTTTATGACAATAAAATGTTTAAAAAATTTTAGCGGTAACAAGATTTGTGATTCTAATTTGGTACAATTATGGCGAGAGTATAGCTATATCTTTGAGACCCATATTAAGGTGTAAAGGCGCTCGCCAATTCTAAAATTTAAACAAGAGTCGAAATATTCTTGCTATCTTCAATGAAAAATTCTTCATGCATGTAGGCAAGTAAAGAATGAAGATAAGAATTCGTTAGTCATAATATGAATTATACTATGCTATTATAAATTACTAAAAAAAAATTTTATTTCCATAGATGATCATGTTTTTATATAGAAAACCATTCATTATATTAATTTTAATACTAAATACATCTTAGTGATATCAATAAAACTATTTGCTTGAGAATCTGTAAATCTACTGATCTCTTTTATATGTATCTCGTGGTTCCAATTGATATAGGTTTTTCAAATAATGTAGTTCTATCATGTTTCTCGGTTTATCATCAATCGATAAAATGTAATGGTTAATGTCGATTCCATTTACGAATGTACATAAAAAATAAGCAGGGCTGATTTTTCAAAATACGAATTTCGTCAATAATAACATTTTTGCATCGGAAGACGTCGAATTGATATATAGACGACTCAAGAAGTTCAATTATAACAATAAATAACTGATATATCTACCAGTTTTTTGGAATCTTATTTATAATCCTTGCAGCCAACTTGATTAAAATTGATACAAATTAGTAATTTCGTTAATGGATATAGTTTATAAAATTTTCTAATTCATACTCTAAATTCGACTGTCATTTTTCATTTCTCAAATTCCGCTGAAATGAATATCTTGTGAAAGTATTTTATAATCATTTTTGAAAGTGGTAATTTGCATGCTGTTGCTCACAAATTCTAATTTTATGTAATTAATTAATACGATATATATATTTTTAATTTTTAGCCAAATCAAATGTAATCTACTAGAAATTTTCGTGATATTGGGGTATTTGATACAATAATGTTAATTATTGGTTGATTCCTACCAAGCGACACGGATATTTCAAGCCTAGAACACAACTCAGTTTCTTGACAACTGTACTCTTCAACTTTATCCAGCTATCAAAAAAGACCTATAACGTTTCATGACTGTCAAATATTAAAATATTTTGTATTAGTTAAAACACTCCAGTGATGTTACTTTCATCGTTTGTTTATATGTGTCAACATTCATGGGTCTATGGCTTGAAATTGAATATATGAATTTTAGATCCATAGCCCTTTTATTGAATTTACGCAATCGAATGAAAAATGAAAGTCCTTTATAAGAGGTTTAATTACACATTTTGTAAAATTTTTTTGATTTGAATCAACTACATTTGGGGTTTATTTCAAATATTATTGAGAAGATAGAAAATTCAAAGATTTTAATAGATTTTCAATGTACGTGGATAGGCTAATTATACATATATTCATAAATATTCTAATAAAATATTTATTTTTAAATATTTACACTCTTTCTACAATTATTGATCATGGGCCTATTATTTCGAGTCGTGTAGTAATAGACATAATCTAACATAACCTCTGATATCTATATCTGTTGAAAATCTCAATCAACAAAAATTTTGAGCTATGTACGTGCAATTACTGATGAGGTGATATATTTAAGTGATTGTTTGACGGCTACCGTTTTAAATTACTTTATACACCATGAAGTCAAGATATAATTGTTTGAGATAATCGTTTGTTAACTTTTCGATTGATAGGCTGCAAATAAATAAACATCGATTCTGTTAGCTATAATCTATTAGCTAGATGCAAAGATATTTCGTAAGCGATTGACCGAAGTTTAACTATAAATAACACACCTTGCGTGTTAGGATGTATGCTTTATTTGGTCCAATTTGTGATATATTTTTAGACGTGTGTATGTAATTTTAGATTTTCATATTATGATAACATTTCTGTTACCTAAACAGAGTTATTTGAGTTTCACTACCTAGAATGTGTGTTTAGATATTTTATAGTTTTCTTTTCTTATAATTAGAAAGTCAACTCTCTCCCCACAGGATGTGGTTTTGGCAGCTGCTTCGGATTGAGAACTTCTGAGGTATATATTGAAATCATTTAATTATACTTTATAACATCTTTTGATCTGATTACCCTTTCAAGAATATTTTTCAAAAAATTGGTATTAAATTTACAACTCAGTTATTCAATACAATGTATTGTTTATCATATTATATGATAATGTTTGATTACATACAATCAATTTTTTTGTATCCGTCTGTAAGGATATTCTTTTTGATTTGATTTATGATCCATGCAAAGAAAAACATATTTCTTCCCCTGTATTTGTAATAATTCAATATATTGTACAAAATATATAAGAATATTTGATAATTTTTACATCTATTTTAATGCCTTGTAGTTTGTATAATTAAATCAAATTTTTTGATTTATAATGAGATGATAACTTTATTATATCTGAAAAAAATCAATATTATTAAATTTAAATTTTTAAGCGAGTAAGTACAATTAAAGCAGGCCAGGTGTACAGGATTTTACTGATCTCAATCACTCGTATTATTGAACCCTACCGAAATCCAAACTCAAAATTAATTTTATATTTTAAAAACCAGAGTTTATAATGCCTTGTAGTTAAACAGTTGATTTAATTAAATATCACACATGCAAGCGTACTTGATTAATATTTATAAATAAAATGTTCTTTTTGTTTTAAGAAAATATATGAAATCACATTGAATTCCACGTGTTATTCTTAATGCTTCCATATTTGATTAAACAAAAAGAAATAAATGATTTCAAATGTTAATAAATAATAGCCAAATATGAAAGAATTGAATGATTTCCAACACCTTTTTTTATCAGTTAAAATATTTGGTAAACGATGATATACTTATGTATATTTTGTGTATTTTTATATAATTCATTATGCCGATTGATAAATTACTTAACTGTAAAGTAACGTTTCACGACATATAAAGTACAGTAAACAATGTCTATTTTTCATAAAAAACCCATTTTCTTAAATTTCAAACTGAGTACTATTTCGTAGTTTTCTTTTTTACATCACCACACATGCGCCATAAAAATGGTGACATTAATAATTAATAATAGCGTCCATATTGATAAAGAACTTTTCTTGTATATATACTTTGTTTCTCAATATGGAATTGTAGTTTCATTGTGGATGGATGAGATTTTAGTCAAATTATAAAATTAAATAGTTTGTTTTAACTCAAAGTGCACAAAACTCAACCAATTAATTTTTAAAATATATTGAAGCGTCAATTACTGCGCAAAATGAAATGAAATCATGACTTCTATGTTATTTTGCTTTAAATTAATGGGCTTGACTGCATTTTAACACCATCTTTGTGAAACGATGTTTTTTTACCGTTATTTTAAATCTTGTCCCCTAATCGCATAAAATAAGACAGGGATGTCTGTAATTAGTATTATTGTATTTTTGATAACCATAACACATAATTTTCAGGATGTTAAATTATTTATAACCCATCTATTGAAGATCTATCATGTTTCCCAATATATATATTTGTAAGAAATTACGAAATATCAATAAAAAAATGATGTTGATTTGAGGAAGATGATATAAATTTATACATATACTTTATTATTAAGTTTGGCTCGTTTTTGTTTGATTAGAAAGTATATTAATAAATTCACCCACTAAGAAAAAAAATTATATCAAAAATTTTTTTTTAAATAGTGATTTTATTAAACATTTGCGCAAATGCGTAAATATAAGTGAGTGCTATCGTAATTTCTTATCTAGTTATATTAATGTTTTGTCAGTTTAGTTTTATTTAGACATTTATTTTCAAATGAAGAATTAATGACTGCTTCTTACTATGCATCAACACAATATCTGAACTTACGAATATCAACAAATGTTTTTCTATTTGAGTAGAACTAACTTTGAAATTAATTTCTCGTATATCGCCCATAATAATTATTACTGTTGGTCCAATATCTCAACGACCAATATAATATAAAACAAAGATTTAATCAGAAAATTATTATTAAATACATTCATTGTAGACTAAAACAAAATTATAGATCAGTATTCATGGCAATTTATGCAAAATACATATTAGATCACAAAAATCATAAATATATTTTGTTAAAAAAAATACAAACATTTATAAACGTTCAGTTATAAGCATATTTGGAAATAAATACTTGATATTATCTGCAATATTTTGAACTAAAAAAAAGTCGAAATTTCATATTTGATGATTGAGATCAAATCTTGATCTTGACATAAATCAAATTTCTGGGAATAAATTCAAAAATATTTAATTATTTAGTAGTATGTTTCAGATAGAATTTTCGGAAAGTTTTTATCATAAATATCATGCTTTAAAAATTTATCTTAACATTAAATTTTTGTGGATATAAATCTGTTACTATAATAACTAGGCCATCTTTATTTAATGCGTGTAATAGTAATATGGCGATTTAAAGATTATTTATATCTAATCATCAAAATATTACCGTTTTTCTTTTATTTTTGAAAAATTATCGAACATGAATTATGTTAAAAATCAAAGAAATGAAATTATATAACTAAATTCGGCAATGACGGCCTTATTATATTGTGATTTTGACTGTAAATGAAGATTGGTATACATAATTTACACGATAAAATGTAAGAAGGATATGGAAATTTGTAAATCTATTATTTTATTCTATATTGACCCGAGACTATATGGATTATCAATACTATGAATATCATTTTAAATAATATACTTTTGCTTATAAATTCATTACTAATTACAGGATGATCAGCAAAAACCCCCAGTTACTCGGAGATCAATATTACGGAAGTGGTGGAGAGGGAACAATGAGTCTGTATGTTACTGAGTTCTATGATTTGTTTTAACTTATTCATATATATTATTACTCGGTTTAAAAATGGGATATTTCAACGAGTTTATATATTGTTGTGTTTAATTAATATTTATCAACATTCGAGATATTTAAAAGTATATTTAAGATACTGATGATAATATCACGACACATTTATGCGTGGTTGTATACTTTGAAATATTAACAGTCTGTAAATTTATAGAAATGAAAAGATAATTTGTTATTCATATATTTAATAACGAACTTTATTTTAAATTATCATAAAACTATTTTACTGAAATTATTGATGATTTTCTTGATATTTTGCTCGATTTTCACATTTAAAAAATTGTCATTCGAGAAAAACTTTTTTGTTTTATATTGTTAACAGCAATATTAATAAAAAAAATCCTATTTTCGTCTGAAATTAATCAGATCGATAAAAAATTGATTTGGCTATAAATTATTTCGTCATTTTCAATTCACAAAAGATTTTTTGGTTTTCAAACTAATCCTCATAATTTCTGATGCAGTGATAGAATTTCTTTTTAATACGTTAGATATAGAATATTGAGTTTGTTTACTAATATTTGATTTTTATATACCTGTTTAATAATTAACTGTAAGTTTTTTAAACCCTCGAAAGATTATAGTTTTTTATTCATTTTTCATAATTCATTTACCATCTCTACATCCTTAATAACAGAGTGAACGAAATTATTAAAATTTTTATCGATAATAAAATAAATCATTTTAAAATATTTAAGATTGCACAAATTACAAGTTAGAAAGGTTAAATAAACAAAATAAAACATACATATAAATTCAGCCTAAATACTCTATACTTAGTACAACTTATTAATAAAAGTTAAAAATATCTAAAGAACTTTTAACAAGACTAAGATATTTGAATTTATATTGAAAACGCCCAGCCCCTATAAAATCATTTTACGTCCATACCTTGTGTAATTATGCAACCTTGCTATCAAATAGTGATTCAGATATTTGTCGGAATTCATCCATAAAATATGTACGATTCGATAGATGGGGTATTTTATTTGATAATAAATGTGACGTCGATTGCATATGTGTGTCTGACAAATAATTTTTTCATTTTTACAATTCAAATATATTTTGTATCAGATCCGTTGTTATTATTAAAAATCATGACATATATTTTAAATAGAATTCAACAATATGTTTATTCATAGTTGGCGTTATGGAGGTTTGATAGAAGTATTATGTATCGAATATTAATCCATTATACACATTATTGAATCGTAAGATAATGTACTCATTTACGATTATTTTTAATCTGACATGTTCAAGCATCAAGTGCAAATTATTATCAGATTGATGTGTTGATCTTTATACATAAACCCTTCTCTCGTTTATTATGTCATTGTTTGATTCAAATGAAATTACTTTTTGATTTCTTGCACATGGTTGTATTTATCCCAAGCTAAAATAATCAGGATTCTAATCATTAAGTCAAAATTTTATGTAACCGGCGGTTAAATTCTTATACGATATATTATTTAAAAGGTTATATCAATAAATTGAAAAAATATACAATGATAAAAGACAATTTATTTCTGATTTTTATCGTTATCAAAGGTTATGATATCAAAACTAGTTTATTTTTAGAATGACAAATCCTTTTAATTTAACAGATTCGTCATTATTCCATTTATTTTACATATAAATATATTTCGATATTCTACATAATTAATGATAAGGGACCAAATGAATCAGGGTTGCCTCAAAGTCCTTATGGTTCTGCAGGAACAAGTCTTGGAACAGCGTATGGTTCGATCAACAATTCTCCGGTATTATCAAAATTATATAAACTAAATTTACATCTTTTGAATTTCAATATGATAGTCAGTTTAGATCAATTTGGTCGTCTGTTAAGATCAAATTGAACGATGGCTAAATATTATAGTTTTTTAATCTAAATTACAAAATTATCAATGCTTTTATTAAAGATGTCCTCTTTGAATGAATCTTGACATGTATCGATTCGACTATCGAACCTACACATGAAAATCAGTTTATGATAGTACGGTTGGTGCTGCTTGTATTAGATTCAAAAGTTCGAGGAATATATTAGGATTCATGTATTTTACTATCTCTATCATTTTAGAAGTCAATTGTTCCATTCGATTCATCACGCTGAACCTGTTGGATCTCAAGGGGAACATCCAGGACACTAACAAATTTTTTCCCTGTTTACTCGCATCAGTGTAACCCGACAGAACTGTAATTCTCAAAATGGAAACATTCAATTATTTCTATCAACAAGAAAACTTCAATTGAGCTTTAGAATATTTTTAATACAGCAGCATCCGTATATATCGCAGACAGACTATAAACAGTAGGTTTGATAGTCTTAGAGATACATGTCCAAATCCATAAAAAGACAGCCTTTAGAATAAAAGCGTTGACGATGATAAATTTAAAAATCTTTTATTTTTACCCGTCCACCAAATTGATCTTACTAAGTTTTGACTATCCCTTAAATCAACCAAATTGATATTAAACGACCACCGTATAAAACTTAAAAAGATCTATACTATAATATTTTCGGTCATTTTTTTATAATTCCAAATTTACATATAATATTTATTTGTTCAGTATTTTTTTAAGTTTGAATAAGATATTTAATTTAGTTTTAATGAAAGTAGTTTATTGTATATAATTACACGTTTTAACATCAATCATTTCGTCACAGGATTTGCAAAATTTCCAAAACAAATTTTTAATTACAAATATACCAAGTATAATTAATATGTTTTCTCGTGTCAAAGTGATCGATATGAATCTCATGGTTCATCGAATCCAGTGATCAATAATTATTCGTGGTAATATATAGGTATTCACCTTTATCATCTGAATTATTTATTAATCACCTTATCAGATTTATATTTACTATTCCATTTGCAATCTGGCTCGAAATCGTAATTGCGGTTGTCTATAATTTTAGTCTCTATCAATTCAAAAAAATTTTTCTTGAGAGGTGTGCGCGAATTAGAGCTATGAGCTCTATCGATTGAATGAGAATGGATTTCATGCATACTACTTTCCCTAGCTCATCCCTATGTCATATATTTATCCACCTGTTATCGATTTTTCATTGCTTTAATTCAGGGTAGTTTTATTTGTAACGAAAATTTCCAGACATACAATGTAACACTTCTGTATATTTTCGTAATAACTAAACGTTTCAATTTTCGTTTGTTTTGAATTTTGCCATTTTTCGAGATTTATTTCATCACTCAGTCTTAAAAACATCGGAAAATATCTAAATATTAATATATATTCGTTCTCGAAAATATAATACTTAAATTGAAATGTCAAAACGTGTATATAATTTCATACAGATCTATAATGACATGTACTAATTCAAAAAATGTCTTTCATCTATATTCATTTCTCCGATAATAGTTTTTGAAAATATTCATTTTTTGTGACTATAACAACACATTTACTTATAAATGAAATGGTCTGCAACTTAAAAATACCGCCATTTTTCAATAAGTAGATTAACGACATTTTATTTCTTATAAGTGTTTTTGAAAATATATTTATTTGTGAATATTAAGATGAATTCATGAAATTTTCATTCGATTTTAAAATAATGTCTCCTTTGGGGTTAGATGTTTTCAAAAAAACATGTTTTTGTACCAATATTTTCCATCTACATTGATGTATGTTCATATATTTAAATATCATATGCCTCTGATCTGGTTTAGAAATGTTTAATTCAAACATTTATGATATTCAAGTTAGGAGTGACTGACCATTTATCGTATCCATGGTTTAGTTGATTGTGTTTTACTCGAATAAATGATTATAAATTCAACATATATCGAGCTTGCTTTTTCATGTTTTGTGAAAATCATAATTCTAAGATATCCACCAAAAAACAAAATTTTTTTACTATCTGCCCTAAATTGTATTAATATATTTGTTTTTTATTAAATTTTAAAGGTATCGAAAACCTCGAGTTTAAAAATTGTATTAATTTTTAGCAACATGTTGAGATTTTGTCTGTGCAAAGTGGTCCACAAACCCCAGAAGAGAGGTCTGAGCACGTGTATGCATTTATTCCATCTGATCTGGTATGATTCAAACAAAAATTTTATCTTTTATTATTTAAATGATCATTTTTATAAAACATATAAAAAACGTTCCCCGATGACGTTCTTCAACTTGTTGTTTCGTTTAAATTCATTATTTTTTAGAATTCTTTGCCTATGTCATTTGCCAAAAATTTATTTTATATTAACCTTAACGGATGGAACTCGTGATTTCATGGAAGACAATTAAGATAAAGAATAACGCGTAAATTTTACGCTGTCCGCGTCAACCTTGCATAACACAAATTTATATTTACCAATACCAAAAAATCAATATCAGGACATATTTGAAAGAAATCTCTTGAATTAATTTAAGTCCAATGTCTACAGCAATTTTAATCTGAATATTTGAAAATACCTAAGCCATTTATACGAGTACAAAAACAAAAATTAGTATACAAACTATTTTATTTCCTATTTAAACATATATTATAAATAAAAAACAACTGAATATATCGAGTAAACTATAGAATATTTGCCAATCAAAATTTACATATCTGAAATACAAAGTAAATTTTGTACATTTTACGTCCTAGCATCGGTTAAATAACTTCATGATTCGCCATTCAATAAATATTAAAACCATTTTAATTCAATTTCGCTAATGAGGGCGTCCTGTTTAGCCATATATCGGTCGTTGGAAAATAGCTAAATTTCAACTACTCCACTAAAATATTAATTGATTTAACTATGAAAATATACAATTTTAATCCAGTTTGTATTCATTTAATACGCTATGTGGGAACTTGAAATTATATTTTTCTATCACCGTATTCATCCACAAATCAATATTATGATTTACTGCATTCAGGATGGTAGCAAGATATCAACACGACACCTCATGCATTAAATCTGGCTGATTTATTGACAAATAAACATAGATTCAAGTCGTATTACTGAAGAAGATTTCAATGATGAGTACAGTAGGTTCTCATACATTGATCAAGGTCGCTTCAAACCCTTGAATTTTACCTATTTTTTCTGGGTATGACATATGCTTAAGTTTTATTAAATTTACATTTTACTGCACAAGTTGACATTCGTTAATTTAGAACAATAGGATTTTGGCGAAATGGAACTGCCTATTTCGCGTAATTGAATTACAAATCGTGTAAATATAGCATTCAAAAAATCAACATTGATTCTTTGCAGGCATTTCCCTTAAATTTATAAAGTTGATATTATTATTTTTTAACTTTGTAGAAGTTCTTATAAATTTATATAATTATATTGAATAGTACATTTTTGATATATGACTTATAAACGCTAAAAAATAATTTTAGAAATTTCTCATCACTCGAAATGTCAAATGATTAACATTATTGGATCAATATTTTAAAGATTATGATATATACGTAGATACATCAGATCAGTTTATTTAAGGACAAATATCAGCCCTGTATGACTCTTGAAGTTGAAATTTAATTTATAAAAATTTGATCTGTTTTGATTTCATTGTATTAAAATAAATCTTTGTAATATTCTTTAATTTTATCTCATAAAATATAATTATTAATGTTTTCTATCAAATTGTTATAGAATTCGGTATTTTCATTCTGAATTACACCGATAGTTTGTATTTTCTATTTAAGATGAACCCAAATATTCAGTATACTATTCCTAATTACTCATCCGAAATTTAAAGTATTTTCATTTATGCCTTTAAAAGTATGGAATATAAATTTAATTGATTGCCAATTGGGATTTATTCTGAAATACGCTATATTTTGCATCAGTAAATCATTTTTAGGACCAAGATGTGCAATCATCACCAGAGAGATCGGGATTGTCTTTTGGAACTGCAGGCGAGCATGACTACGAGTCGATAAACAATTATCAGGTATTATTTTTAATACTTACATTTTCTAAAACATTTAAATATATATCAAAATTTGTTAGTGTAAAGTTTCATTTTCGTGGTTTATATTTATCAAATACACATATATGAATATTAATAAAAAAATTGGTATTGGATTGTATCAAAATTAAAATCATTCATCCTACACATTCATAATTTAAAATCTTACAATACTCTTTTCCACTGAATAAATCCTTAATTTGTCTGAATCATCAGAGTCGATTTGTATTTTCTTTTCAATATTTTTTAAAAAATCCGTATGTTTATCATCGTGTATATTTATAATTGTTACAAAATAGTGATCTATAAATGGCTATTTATCGACAACATTATATATAATCTCCATATTCAAGATCTATTTCTGTCTATAAATTCTTGGCAGTTCTTTTTGATCAACGATGTTAAATCTTTGTAATTTGACCGATCTATGTTTTAGTAAACTATATATTTAGTCATTTATGTCATCAACATTTTGTTAAATTATGGCATATTTAAAAATATTTGCAAGCAGAGCTTATATAAATTCCAATCTTTCATGATTTATCCGCTTCTAAACATTGTAATTGTATTTTAAAAACATATCCAAATTTGATACAATGTTTTAATAACAAATTAAAAAAAAATTTATTTTTTACTACATAAAATATGAAAATGAGTATTTAATATTTCATTTGAAGGATCATGGCTTAGAATTCGAGATTTATTGTTGTCTTTACATTCGGGATAAAATTTGACTCAGATTATATTTTATAACACGATTCTCTATTTATTATTATTAAATGTTATTTTCATTAAAAATAAAAAGATTGTCTTTTGATCACAATCTCAGGCAGCAAAATCAATGTCGTCACTATTTTAAAATCTAGCATAAACAAACGAGATTGTAATTCGAGAAATATTTCGGAAATAAATATTATAATTCGTTTAAATTTCAAATTCTATAAACAAATAAAAATATTTTGAAGATTATTTAACTTTTGAAATGTTCGTTAATTGATTGATATTTTGAAATAATCTTAAAAACACTTATTAAATTCAAATTTCTTATATACAATCCAAAATATAAAAATTTTGTTATGAGAGATAATGTATCGATGAATATTTATAAAATCTCATGCCTATAGCTTTCTATGTTGACATGCATTAACAGACCGAAAAACTAACCTGACATTTTTTTGACATTCTTCATCCATTAATAGTTTGTTTTGATGATTTTATTTCTGATATAAAAATTATTTTTACGTAATAACCAAAAGAAATTATTTCTAATGTCTGTTTTTATAAAAAACTCATGTTAATTAATATGAACGTAACAATATATTCTGGGTATACATCATTCAGATAGTTCAGAAAAATACTCTGTTTTATTTAAAATTCTATGAAAAATATATTTCTATTTTTGGTTTGTAAATAGATTATTGGATGTGAAAGAATTTTACGGATTTGTACAATTTAAAATATTGGTATCCAGCTCATCACTAAATATTTTATATTGACTTTTGTGACAACTATCAAACAATTTTTATTATAATAAAAACATTTACTTCAATCATTCGGACGTTTTTATATAATTCAGACTTTTAATCAGTTATATTGACATTATACATGATAAAGATATATTATAGTTTATTTAAAATTTTTGATAATTCATCATAACAGTTATCATTTTATTGATTCTTTGAAAAATAGAAAAGAATTTGGGACATTTCAATTTTCGAATAAAATAATCAGTGTATTTCTCATTTGAAATAGATATTTATATTTTTCGAAGTTTAATATATTTATCAATAGTTGGATTCGTCACCAGAACGCGCAGAAACGGATTTAAGGGTATTTATCGTTATTTCACATTTATGCTTTCAATACATTTTATTCATAAACAAATGTATAAAGACAATCTTATTTTATCAACGATCACTGGTTTGACTATATATCGATAATTAATGTTATACCTTTTGCTGGCGAGTGTTGTCAGGAACCAATGATTTATTAAAAGATGATTAAATGTGGTGCATATTTATTAAATTAAATAATTATTAGTTTAAAATTCGGGCAATTCTCGTAGTATTCGAAAAATATATACACTTAGTGTATTTATTCTATTAAAAATCAAAACCGTGCCATCGTTTCGACTGTTACACAAAATCCATTTTCGTACGAAAAATAATATATTGACGATTCCAAATACTTCATAATGCCATTCCGACTGTAATAAATGAATTCATCAAAATGTTTATTACTTTTGAAATTTCTTAAAAAGTATTGGTGTATTCTTGTAACAAAATTGTGTCCCTTATGCATGTTTGCAATTATCCAAACCGACAATCACTGATATAACTTATAATACACTGGATATTCCATTATCTCAACCACTGTTGTTTGTATTTGAATACGCAATGATTTTTTGTATTGTTTTTTAAGATTTTTAGATTTTAAAATCGTCATTATAAATTAACGATTACTTCAAAGTCAACTTTTTATAATACATACTTATTACAAAATAAATACCGTATAGTTTGGAAGGTGGGTATCAATAATTATGGCGTCTTTTATAAATAAATATTGTATTAATGTTTTATATATACGATTGAAGAAATATTAGGAAAGGTTTTGACATTAAATTTAAAGTTAGAAATCATTTATGCTCTTGAAACGCAATGTTTGGTCAAATCTGATAAAGATCATTTGCGTATAGGTCTCAAAAAAATTAGTTAATAAGTAAATATGGGATAAAATCAAAACATATACTCAACGAAGGATATCGGACGATGGAAATATATAGCGAAGCGTCATAAAAAAAATATGCCTTTTACCATTTTATAAAAAAATGTTGAATTTAGTTTTTAGAGACTGATCAATATCTCCTAATTTGTCTAATAGAAATATGCCTACAAAAATATTTCACAATAAAATCAAATATTCGTATTTGAATTGCTATTTGAAGGTTTGAAAGTTTCAAAAAACAGACTCATATCTAATCCTATATATTTGAAAATAAACGATATTTACCTGATCTACCAGCTTTAATATAGTCGATAAAACGACGCAATTTTATTTCAAAGAATTTATATGTCATTTTATTGGTAATTTAGATTTTAATGATTAAAGCTATACAATTTTTTGATGTACAAATCATTCAAAAAGTAATACTATGTCCTTAAAATTCAGAATATCCGATTCAATAAAAATGTAGGCACTACCGCTTCGAAAGTTTTTTAATGTAAGAACACGACCATTTAATGGTATAAAAAAACAGAACATTGAACCTTATTCCAATTTATACGAAAAATTCGTTTTGTTAACGTTAAATAATAATGAGTAAAAATAATTATGATTTTTTTGATAATTAATCCCAATATTGTCTTCTAGTTTACACTGATCGTTTATTTTTAAATTTCTCGTCGACATTCGCATTCAGGTTTTTGTACAGTTATCTAAATATACAAGTCCCAATTACGTCCGATAATCGAGGTTCGCTTTATATTGATTGAAACATAATAAATTAATTAAATAATGTATCTTTCAGAAAATAGTTTTGATGCCACTTTCACAAAAGAGATTTGCGTGACATGTTTATGGGGTTTTTTAAATTATTTCACAGTTAAAATCTGAGTAAAATATAAAATTATGAAATAAACGGTATTTGTATTGACCAATGGAGCAAGTGTCACATCATTCCGTAAAATATATTCTGCCTATATATTTTCATTTTCTAATTTTATGATTATAAACAAAAATGGCTGAAATATTTTTCTGACAAATTAATTGTTACGATAAGAACGATTTAACGTCTACGTCACAAGAAAGTTCTGGTGAATCATCAGTGGTGGAAGAGGACCCATATTTACCTGCCATGGACACAGACAAGGTATATTTATCAATTTTATTTTCAAAAATCTTTGATGATATAATGGCATATACGATTCATATCTCAAACACAATATTCCCCATAATTATAAGTGTAATTTTAAATGTCAACACCACTTTGTTTAAAAAAGATATTTTTATCAATAAAATTGAGAAAAAGTATAAATCATTACTGATATACATTAAAATGATATTTTATTATCATTTCAAGATATATATATTTGAAATTTTATCTGTTTCATATTTTTATCTTCTTGAACAATCGTGAATATATTAATATGATATAGAATTTCTTTTGTAAACTATGTTTATTTTGGTTTGTTCAATGATTAAAAATTACGATATAATTAAAGATTGACCAATTTTTTTTATTTGTAATTCAAATTGACCTTTCTTACAAAAACTAATAATTCTACTGAGATATTAACAAATCGACATTTTAAAGAGTGTTAACTATTGAGTCATATAATTATTGAAAGGTCACATTCTTTGATTTTATGTAAGATTAGCTATAAATATGATGATTCTCTTACTTATATGATTTTGTAAATTATCCAAGTTTTAATTACCCTCAGTAATCGTTATCTGTTGTTTATTCTGAATAAATGTATATGCCTCGTTTAACAAATATGTAAATAAATTCACCAAATATATTCAATATTTTTCAAATAAAATTCGATAATTTTAAAATATTTATGTAAACATAATTCTTATAGTGTTTTGTATTAGAATTAAAACAGTCCAATAATTTAGACATTATAAATTATATTTTGAATGGTTAACATCAAAAATTCTTTTGAGTAAATATATGATAATTGATACTATGTTAGAAATATATTGGTTAAAGTGGATTTCATTGAAATATTTTCCAGTGAAAATATTCAAAACTTTCTTTGTAATTTACTTTTACAGTCATTGGAGCTCGATTTTACTGCGGTGTGTACTAAAATAGATTACAAATCTTATATGAAAATTTCACGAAAGATACCGACGACTTTTCATTGATAGTCTATGTACTAATAAATATATATCACACGAATTAAATGATAAATTGCAATATCGTTTATTGAAATGTATTTAACTATTGTGTAGATTGTTTTTTTTTGCTTTTCAATATATTCGATATACATTTCTTTGTTTATGTTGATCAGAATTGAATTAATTAATATTTGATGTGGATTATTATAATTTTTTAAAGATTTATTCCATAATTTATATTCATTGAATTTTTTTAGTATGGCGGTTTTTATATGAAAATACTTAACATCTTAACATTAATCGCAGTCATTTATTTGATTAGTATAAAAACATATCGATTTTGAATATCTGTTTGACTAAATCAGTTAAAAAATATTGCTTCGATTAAATATTGTGCAAATGACGGCTACATCTTTGAATAATTCTGTAAGAAATGTTATTAAATACACTAATTTATCATGTTTTTGAAGATTTCTACTTTTATGATCTTCATCTATATTATATTGCGCGTGCTCATTTCTGAAAACAGATGTAAATTCTTTTAAATATTCCTCATGAGATATTTTTTTGATTTGGGGATTACAAGGCGTAAAGCTGAATATTGATTGTATACTAAAATTTATCAATAAAAATGGAAATCGCGCATATTTTAATTAAATTTTTTTCAATTGAATTGAAAAATTTGTGAATAAAAATGGAAAAGTACAGATAATGAAAAATTTTTAATAAACATCAAAATCGGATATAAATCAATAATTTTCGATTGTTTTTCTCAGACAATTAGGGAATGTTTTTTATGTATTCAATATCATTTTTTAGGTTATGAGAAGGTAGAAAATTTTTTGCATGTTTAATTTGATTGATTAAATCCTTCTGTAAGTTCTGTCAAAAACTTTTAACTATAATTTTTCAACGAAGAGAACATGTTCTCGTTTTATGTAAGGAAAGGGCTATATGGATAAAAGAAAAATACATTCATGGCTTCAGCTATTTTGAAACTAATTATCGATGGTTCTGTAAAGTTGGACATTATTTGTTAAATTCAATTACATTTTCAATTGTTATTCGTAAGGAAAACTCATTAAATTTGTTAGGAAATCAATGTAAATATCATTATTGAAAGCTTTTTCTGAGACCCTAAAGTACATGATTGAATTTCGAGAGATTACCGAACAAACCGTAATATTCTTGAATTTAATGGTTTTTTCTTTACGATTTCCACCAGCAGCCCTTCCAAAATTTCTCCTTATTGAGACGTAAAATACCGTTTCTTCAATAAAAAGGATAACTATATTACTGATGCAGAATCCATGTATTTAATGACAATCATGTCGTTTTTTAAATGATGATCTCGAAGTTACGTCGTTGTGAAATATTTCTACTTCTCTAAATTAATAACTTTCATATTTTAAAAATCGCGCCGATTGGTGTTAATTTACTCTTTTGATTTAATATTAAAACAAAGGTCCTAAAAATTTGATTGAGTGAGAAAGAAGTCTTCGTTTATGATGTCATATTAAGTAGCTTCGTCGATGCTATAAAATGACTTTTCTCATCCCACCCTTTTGTAATTTTTAGATGTTCCAGATTGCTTAAATTCTTCCATATCCTATCAACAGTAGAAAATATTAGTATTGAAAATTTCCGACACTACAGAAAGAGTCTATTTGACATATAGCGTTTACTATATGCTGACGGTATTCATCGGATATACTTTTTACGTTCTTCCCCTGTGGGTATTTACAGATATTTTTGGTGTATGATTATTCTCCTAATATTTAATTCCATTTATTGGAAATCTATCCGATTAAATTCGCGGTGATTTCAAATTTAATGCAAACAATTCATTATTTATCCAAAAACTAGTTTTATTGCTAAATAATCTCTGCAAATTATAGAAATTTAAAAACTTTACAAATTTATGATGATATTCGTAAAAAAACACGTTAATTATTTACAGGATAATTTTTGATATTGGTTTTTTTGAAAATAAATTTTTGTAAAAATTTTCGAAATTCAATTATTTAACACTTTTTAGAGATCCATTATTGCTGATCAATAATATATCATTGGCTTATTATTTTAAAGAAACCTTAACGAAGAACAAATAAGAGTTCTGATTATATTGGATAGAACCTCAGATTTGGTGACAACTAACATAATCATTTTATCACAAGTGTCTGAAGTATGGCATTAAATTGTATGTTGTTTTAAAATTTGTGCCTTTGTTTAGGTAAACTGATATATGTTTTTATCTCACGAAACTTTACATCTATTATTCTGCGACTAACAGATGTCAAAATTATTACTTCAACATAAATTTTATAAATTTTAATAAGATGCCGATGAAAAACGCCAAAGTTATTCATATATTTAACCCAGATATCTAAAATAGCTCTATTGAAAAACATATATGTTTTGACTTGATTAATTATAATGATTATCATTTTTAATCACTTAGATATATTAACAGCTAAATTTTCATATGTGAAGATTTTTAGTAAATTCCGTTTCAATTTGTTAAAAAAATTTTTTATATGGTGTGTTACAATATATATTAATGTTCAAATTATCTCTCTGATTCTCAAATGGCTCAATATCATCATATATTAATGCATTTATTTATTCACCTTTAATTTAGTGAATGTACCTTGCTTTTCTTATAAAGATTATTAACTTGATTTCGAACCTATATTTTTGACAAATATTTGATAATTGAAAATTTTTGACGTTTAAAACAATCGAATTTTTATGAAGGTTATCTCATGTTTTTCACCTACCAACCTATAAACCTACCAATATAATATGTATATTACAAATATTCGATCTCATTATTAATGATAACATCAGTCATGGTGTTCAAATACTTTTTTTAACTTATGTTATCATAAATTCAATTTGAAACAACATTGATATTTGATATATTTATTTACATTTAGATGTTGCGCCTGGCTAGAGAAAACCGAGAATGAGAATATTTTCGAAAAAAATGTCATGAATAAATTTAATATTCATTAACACCTATTTTAAAAAAAATATACTATTTTTGATCATGGATGTATGCTAAATCCTCCATATATATATATTAAGATGTTCGATTATACGCTAGATTTGAATATTTACTAAATTAAACATTATTTTTCATATTCTTAAAAAAAGATGAGATAATTATATACATCGTAACGTATGGAATGAGAATAGTATGATATATCAAATGTAGGTAAATATGCAGGTTTAGTTATATGAGCTCCATAAATAATTATCAGAAATCATGTTTGACAGTTCCACCGCTATATTTGCGAAATTATTTAACTTAAATAACAACCTAAATTTGAGTTTAGTAGTGTAGGTAATGCGATTGTTTGTAATAAATTTAAGGATAAACGCTTGAATTATTGTAATTGATTTATAATGATATACATGAATGATAAACGTTATTACTATGCAAAAAACAATTAAATACACATTTGAATGCAATATATGTGGGCGTATCATCTTGTATTTGGTAAAGGAATACGACAATAATTTATATTCGTTGTTGGAGTTTTAATATAAAATTAATAAAATATATTTACTAATTTTAACATAATAGAATATAACATTTAATATGATCACATCAATATGTTTTTCTAAGCCTGTCATGTTTAATCTCACAAAGATGTATTGCGCATGGCTCAATTATATAATTGTTGTTTTCTAAGACAACAGTTTAATATCAGTTAACAATTAATTATCCTAAAATCCTTGTTACATTTTGGAATTCTCAACATCTACGAACTATCAAATCTCTGTTATTTACATCTAATTCATTTTGTAAATACTGATTTAGTGTCTAAACATATTCAAAAATCTACTTCTAAAATCTATGGTCAATTTAAAAACATGATTCGATAACAAATCCTTATCTTCTATTCCTAAAATGAATCCTGTTAAAATTTACTTCTACTCGAAATATCAGCACAGTTTAATCTGGCATTCAAACAATCATTAGATAATTGGGAAATACTGATCATAATTTAAGATATTTTTATATAAGATAAAGTTTGTTCGTGCAAGTCATCGTGTTTAAATAATCAAAAATAATTTAGCTGATATGTAGTCATATTATGCATCATAATTTGGATAAGTTTGATAAATATGAAATTATATTCATCTATGTAGAATGTATCTTGTGATAATGGGTGACCTGAAGTGGACATTATGGATATTCTACTCTAATTATATTTGGAATATAATATATTTTATTATATTCAAAAATACTTTGTAAATTTTGAAGAGACAAATTGTATTTATCATTTGTGAGGTTTCCAAGACAGAAAAAATGATTTGACTTTTGAAACATAATCTTTGTGATGCAAATTGAGAATGCCAAAACACTCATCAACATAATTCTTCTATCATTAATATATTTGATGTCACATCAATGAATTGACGTATACAACAATAAAAAGTAATGATTTTCGTATTTAATATATATTTTGGTATTTATATTATTAGATATCTCTAATTAACTCTTCTTCGCATGCTTCTAAAAAAATATTTCGTCTTGATAACATTCAAATTATTCTTAAACGATTCCGAAATTTATCACAAAAATTTAATTTAAATACGGCGATTATAAAGTAAGTCTAATAATCTGCAAATCGGCATATTTAATATTGGTATTCATCATTTCTGTTTCAGATTTAAACAGATTTTATATTAACATGATAATAGAGGAAAATCAAATAATTGAGTTAATCATAATCTTTAGGGAAACAGTAAATCAGCGGACTTTTTTGACAACTGCCATGGAGATGTACAAACCTTCACCGGCGCATTACTGAACGAATTTTACTTAGACCGCAATCTCGACGTTATTCACGTGCGAAGAGGTCACACCCTAGATTTGAACCCATCTTCCAACAGATTCGGGTAGTATAAGACTCACACTTGTAAACATTCTCCCCCATCCATCTGTCCACTAGATCTACACTACCAAAGCGACATTCTTTTACAAAGAAGAAATTTCTTGCGATTAGTGCAGGCAGCCATCCCTGTTGACTTGATTGCTCTCGCAGTTTACCAACAGATACAGCCATGTGGAAATACAATCCCGTAGTAACTGATCTAACTGTAATAAAATTTTAACAGGTCGAAAGCTAAAAATTGATTCTAAATCTATGATTTTAAATCTTGGTCAATTTTAAAATATTATGTCATTCTCATGATTTCATGATATGTGAAATCCATAAACTCGATGTTATTTTGGAATCCTGATCTTTGAGAACGTATAGAAAATATATCAACATCCTAAAAATATGAACAATTAAAATTCGATTCATGAGGTGTCTTGCTCAACCCTTGTTATCGTGATATTATATTTTAATTTAGGTAACCGACGTGTTATTATCCTGTAAAAACAATTTTGCCGCCAGAAAAATCAATAAAACTCTGTATATCTTGGTGGCAATGTTGAATTCATAAAAACGGTGTACAACATTGGTGTTTTCAACCAAAAATACAAAATCATGAAAATTTAGATATGTGTTGTTCAGTAATAATAATAGTGAAATTTTGTATAGAAGAAATTTCAGAAATAATCTAATGGGCTAAACATGATAATGAAACGTTTGTGACTCTGTTTTGTCTCATCTTTATCCTCTTATGACTGATTGGTCGTTTTAAATGGTCAGTTTATGGCAAATAACTCTAAATATATGAGTATTTGTGTCAGTATTGGACTTTAGATGGTTTCATTCAATTAGAATCATTGATTCATCGATTAAAATGTGAAATTCTCAATTCATTCAAAAAAATCGGAGAAATAAATCAACATGCATAAATAAGAAGTATTTTAAGAACCCTAAATGTATGGATCGAGAATTATACGAATTCAGTTTAAAAATTTACATATATTAAGTGTAATTTAACTTAATAATCTAACTCATTATAAAATGAACACTTAACATAGTACATTTAAAACTGATCCTCATATTCGTATTAAAAAAAATAAAAGTAAAATTTATCAAAATATGAACAGAATGCTCGAATTTTATTCTAAAGATATAGGACGACTCAAAATTGTGTATTTATGTTTTTAACATTTGAGGAATTATATAACTCGTAACGCGATAAACAATAGACATTAATACTCAATTGTCCCATCCGAGCCTGTGCATTTATACCCTCAATATCTTTGACTATGATTTGCATGTTAAAATTTAAAATAAATAGTTTTTTATTTTAATTTTGTAAATAAAAGTACAATTACAAAGAATATCGTAAATCATTGTTGAACGATTCCTAATTTGAAATCCCATCAAACCATCATCAACTCTTATTTCAAGTTAAATGAAATTGATAAAAATGGATATTATCAAAAAGAATTTCTTCTATTGGGAGAATTCGAAATAATAACATTTTTTTGGCAATATCTCGAGTAAACATTGAATAGTCTACAATATAATGACATATCCTAAAAATATTTATATTGTTTACAGTCGTTTGACGTTCTGAATGTTGACTTTTTCGTAGAAATGTTGACTTTTACAAACCAAATGTTAACTTTTCCAAACAAATGTGGAATCTTTTTTTACATTTATGGGAGCACCATATAAACTTTTTTGACCAAACCCACATATTTTTGGCGGCTAAATAACATGGCCTCATTTAAAAACGCCTGCGCGAAGTCTAAACACTATTAATTGTTATTTTAGTTTATTTCAGGATACTACTTGGTATATTTTTGAATATGGTGTTTTGGCGGTATAATGGTGGACTACTGTAGAAATGTGTATACGGTTCAAAATTCTTTCCTTCTGATGTGAATATAAAAACATGCTGTGTTTTCATTAGTTTGCATCATAATTACTTTCTATGTTTAATTTATTTTCTGAAATCATTTTTATCATGGCACAAGTATGTTTAAGAGTAAACACATGTTTATGCCATAAAAATTTTAATGGTAAAATATACGTAACTCATCAATGTAGGTCAAATGTGCGCGTACGCGTTTTAATTTCGCGGTATTGTATTTAGCCCTCTAATTAATGACTTTTGTCAAAAATTTAATTTTATGTTCATTGGAATCCGTATGCACATTTCTACAGGTAGTCCACAGTTATACCGCTTAAACACCATATTCAAAAACATACCAAATAGTATCCTGAAATAAATTAAAATAACAATAAATAGTGTTTAGACTTCGCGCTGGCGTTTTAAAATGGGGCTATGTTATTGAGCCGCCAAAAATATGTGGGTTTCGTCAAAAAAGTTTATATGCTGCTCCCATAAAAGTAAAAACAGATTCCTCATTTCTCTGGAAAAGTCAACATTTAGAACGTCAAACGACTGTAATAACATTTGTTTTCCGATGAATATGTATGTTTACTTTTTTTGATTTCTTAAAATTTTGACATATATAATCAAAGATATTCTTAATGTTATAATCTAAAACGTTGGTTCCAGTGATTTTAATATGGAAAAAGATATAGATAAGCAATTTTAATTGGTAAATTAGTTTACCATACTTAATGTTAGGGTCTGTTATTAGATTTTTATAATAACTTGATTTATGTTTTGCGATTTGGTCTACATAAATGATACAAATTTAGAAGAGAACACTGGGTATAATGTGGTATTATAGATGAAACAACTTTAGTTTTTGATTACCTACAAAAAATTATCTTTATTCCTTTGCTGTATGAAATATTCAATAATTTTAAATTACCCTTAACGAAATTTATCTTTGGGGAGGTTATAAAAATTATCATATATTATATTTTGAATCAGATTTCCTTGATTTTGATTATGTCTCATTATGTAGTGACGTGTCATCGATTTTGAAAAATTGTTAAAAAATTTAGTGTATAATAGAAACTGCTAAAAATCAAAGTGCGATTATAATTTTTATTAGGTATATATATAACATTTTTTCGTGTAAAAATAAAGGGAATTGTGATTCAATTACCATGGAAAATTTGTTATTTTTTAGGTGGTTTTTTCACAATAACTTTGTGTATGTTCTTTAAAAGAATATAGCTTGGTATCTTTATTGATTTTGGAAGTTGAAGCACCTCCCTGTCGATTAAAAACAGAAGAAACCTTCATGGTCAATACTTCGTTTAGATAAATGTGTGATGGAAATTTATGTGTGATTATTTTACTCGCTATCCTCAAATTACGTTGCCGTAAACAAATATCAACTTCCAAAAGATTGAGAAAATTTTAACGAAATGGGAAGATACCTGCATCGCCTACATTTAAGCCACTCAACATTCACATTGGTGTACATATAGTTGGGAATGAAAATTCGAAATTTGGCTTTTAACATATAGTTCATTCTATGACACACGATCTCTATGTGATCTACCACTTTACTTGAATTGTACAATAATTTTTAAATGAAAAAATATATAGTCTGGTGCAGACATTCTCATTATTTTACAATTATTCTAAGCCCTTTTATTAACTATTCAACTATTGAGAAAATAATGAAATTGAAAATCTGGTGTCGGAATGAGGAACCTTAATTGCGAAAGGCGTATTTTTAATGAAAACTATGTTTTTTGTCACTTCTATGTTAGATATTATTTCAAAACATTTTTTATTGATATGGACGATATACTATATGTTAAAGAAAAATCACTGAAATACCGCTTGCAGACAATGTGGGATTAAGAAATCTTTACCTATTCTAGAACCTTTGATGTATTCATTTATCTTTAGAAATGAGTGAACAGGATTTTTACGATTCTTGAAAGCTGTAAATACCTTCATATTTATCTGAAATACAATATTGAAAAAAATGTTTAGTCGGCGCTTTACTAGCTTAAATAATTGTGAAGTTACTCCCGTTAATCAAAATAAATATTATACATCTGATATCTTCAATCAAGGCCTCATTCGATTAGTATACAATAGAGGTTATGTCATAAAAACATTAGACTAAACATCTAATAGCCAATATATTGGGCGATTTGGAAATTAGATTTTGGTTAAAATCGCATTCTTCAGTTTGTTGTCTTAAATAATATTTGGGGATATGGATTCATGCTCTAAGAATATTGAGCTGGTCGCTGACGGATAAACATAAGATTGTGTTAGTTTAGAGCAATTGAGATTTCTCTATTAAAATACGAAACTCAAGCTACTGCATGATAAATGTGTGAATATACGTTTACAGACTAACCTTCAAAATTAAAAAAAAACGTGGTATGATTTTATTACTATAACAAAAAATTAGGGTTGGACATATATGTGTTGCTGTCCGGAACGTTACAGTGTCATGCACTTTGCAATATCACCTGCGATAAAGCGGTGCAGCAGAAAGGCCTTATTTAGCTTCACCTCAATCAGCAATAATAGGATATTTAAAGGCTTCCTTAGTTGAAGTCCAAAAAGTCGTTACTTTTTCTATAACAAATATTAAAATTCATTCCTTCAAAAATAAGATTGAACCTCGATATCATTAGGAATCACTTGATGTTTGATTGATATAGACGTTACGATTATCCACAGGTTCTTTTAATATGATCGTTTGATAGTTTGATCAACAATATGTATTTCGAACTGCCAGTAAAAGAGTGGAATTATTTCGATAGAAACCTATATTTGATTGTACAAATTGAGTGATATCTACCAAAAAATAAATGAAATACGTTACGGTCATAGGTGGCCTAAAACCTATGACACTATTTCCTGTTTAAGATGTTCCAGTGTGTCATTCAGGATTGTATTTTTTCGCCAATGACTCAATTTGTTCTAATCAAAATGTATCGATATTTCAATCAAATGTCCCAAATTTAAAAAAAATCAAATTAATATAAAAAAACATATTACGAAGTTTCTATCTGGAGAGCGCTTGAGGTATAACGTGTTGATTCACTAGTCGAGACAGTTAAATCTATTTGGATATCTGACTAAAGAATTTAGAACTGGTTGAAATGAGAGTAATGCATCAAGAATACTCATGACTGAATTTATAGCATTCTTTCACTTCGAGAATAGCAGATCGATCAGGTTTAAATGTGGTGAGTATAGAGGAATACAGAATATTTTTCACTCATATAACAAAGTTGAATTCTGTGATCTTCTGCGTGAGGGTATGAGAAATTTGTCACAGACATAAAACATTCGCCAATGTATTATTTAATTTTAGTTCCTTCGACAAAAGTTGGTAAATTTGTGGACTCTCAAGGACATAATATAATTTTTTATTCCTCGTACTCGCCACAATTAAACTCAATCGAGCTGTTATTCTAGAAGTGGAACAACGTTATAAAGACGTGCATGAGTATCTTCGATGAAAATACTCTCTCATCAATCATCTACAGTCTCGACTTATATCTTGGTAACTGTATCTTCCTGCTGGATCACAAAATCTACACGTTTTGCCTCAAGAGCGCTACAGAGAAAATATTTTTTTAGATTATTTTTCTTAATATTATTTTTCTAAATGGTTTGGGAAATTTGATTGAAACACCGATACATTTTGATTGACACTGAGTTATGCGTGAAAAACGACAATCTTGAATGACACACCGCGGCATCTTGAACGTCAAAAGATGTATAAGGGCAACATGCCAAGATTGATAGTGAAATTCGACCCATGTATCAATACAGGTAAATATCTGAGAACAAAAAATTCAAATATATCCACAACTATTTTCAGATTTCACTCAAAATACTTGTTCAAGTTCCCTTTTTGACTCTTTTAAGATCTGAGGTTTAGAGCACGCAAATTAACACGCTAAACTGAATTATAGGCGTATTAATCCCTGCGTGTGTTGAATTTAATGATTCCCTCTTAATTTTATTGAATGTTTATTGGCAAAGTTCACTTTGTTGGGCTAAAAAATGCAATCTAATGTTAAATATCAGTGTTTTGTGTTTCTATCATGTTTTCTTTAATAAGACTTTCATAATCTCTAAAAAAATTCTCTCTATGCCGAGTAAGAGGTCATCTGATTGGACATATTCATGATTTAAAATTGAGTGGTACCTACTCATGCGTGAAGTCATCTTGAACATATCTGGCAGGAATTTAAAAATATTCCGGAATGACATATGATCGCATTCGATTTATCTTCATCAAGATCAGTTGAAAAATTACAAAAGTCGTCATGCCGTACTTATCTCGTTTGTGAACATCAATAATACTCATCTAACTGTCTCATAAAAGAAATATTATTGATGATTTTAACAACGGAATATGAATTCATTATATCCGATTTAATGATCATTACTTGCAAATACGGATATGAAAAACATCGTGTTTTGCCATTTCGTAGTTCTTTAGGCTATGCCACTATAGTAAGAGGAAGAATTAATGCAGAAATCACCGAATTAGATCCTGAGCACTGTCAGGAGCCAAAAGCAAAAACTATTAATCAGCTGTAACTTACAAAATCTGCCATAACACGAAAACCTACAAGCACTAACTAGATATCAAAAAGGCATTTAATGGAGTGGTTTGGTCACTTTAAGCATGATTCATCCACAATATAAAATAATATATATTCCTTCAAAAATATACAAAATAAAGAACAATTAATTCATTCCTATTTATTATTCATTTTCAACTCTATGGCTCTCATGTTTTTTTTCAGTTTAATTTTGTACTCTCTTTTGTTCATGTTCAATCGATATTTCTTTTTAGTTTGGTACTTAACCTGATTTCTGACATAAATTTGAGTATAGATTCCCTCTATATAATTGATCAAAAAAGCTCCAATATAATTCAACTCGACAATATTTGTCGTCGATCACAAAAATCAATACAAGATAATTTTTGCAACATTATGAATAGTCCGATAATGCTTTCTTGTTTTATTGGTCATCTTAGAGTTTCAGTTTGGCAATGAGATAAATAATGATCATTGGCTCGTTTATATCTTCTGAATCGATTTTCAAACATTTCATCTCATTAAAAAACACATTAATATATTATGAGTCGTAATATAGCAGATACCCTTGTGAGACCGTATGCCTACAAATATATTTCGAATGTTTTCGTAATAACCGAAACTGTTAACATAAATAGACATATAAATAGGTGGAATACGATGCAGAATCACATCTCTGCTTCTTTAATTTACAGAATTTTGTTCATGATTTGGATTTGTCAAACTCTTACTGATCTGATTCAAATATAGGAACGATCTAATTTGTTTTTAGTAAGATGATCTGGCCTAAGGATTATTATCAATCTTGCTTTAATTCCCAGCATATCTTGAAGGTTAAGATATACTGGTTCTTCATAGACTTACCATACATTTGGCGAGGAACATTGATTATCTTTTAAACTAAAGTAGTATACTTAGAAAAGAGCAATAAATATAAAGTCACCACAAACTGTGCATATATGGGAATAGTTTTTTATGAAGCGAATACGCTCTAGTGTTTTAAATTGAAAGATAAAAAGCCAGCATGTTTGTTGAATAATACGTTTGTAGATCTATTAATTAGAAAATCATAAGCTGCTCGATGAGGTTTCAGCCTATTTGATCAAGACCTGAGCTTTTTACGTGTGCATAGCTGGAGATATGATATCTAGTAAATTCAAATTATTTTCAGAATAGATAAAATTTATTCTAAATTAAGGTTTTAAGATGATCTAATTTATATACTAGTGCTAATTAATGACAAAATATATATATATATACTCCTAAATGATTATTCAGAAATGGTCATGTCAATTGCGTAATATTTCGTTCTAATGTATTACATTTACATTATTATACATTGACCATAATCATGGTGTAGAGAATTACCTCTAGCTACTCATTTGGAGCTCCTTAATTTTATACTAATTTTTCGAAGAATGTTTTATGGGTATAACAGTTTATAGTAACTTATAAACTTCCTAAAATTGTGATCACCATATGGGAGGAGATATCCATAAAAATTCATTGTTTAAATCAACGATTTAAATGTTCTTCAGTTATGAATCTCAAGAGACAGAGATATTTCATGTGGTCGATAATACACCTCTAAGAAAATATATTTCGCTCATTAATTATTTATATGTTCAGTGTGTCATATTGGTACCCTTAAAACTCTCATACTTGACCTAAAACATTTAATTACCGTCCAGTCATTGAGTTTTTTATTATTGCCTGAATGTAATAATGAAACATGCCATGAGGATTGTACAACGTTTCGCATGTTGGAGCTGTGACCATGATATCCCTCTGTTTATAAGAACCAATACCGAGCTTTAGATTATCATAAACCGGTAAAATTTCGTTATCCATTACTCCCGCAGTTGACATTTGCCAAAGAATCATGCTGCCCCTTGCGTAAAGCTCATATGAAACTATAAAAATATAATGTAGGAGGATAATCTCTATGTGAACCTCCGCGCCTATATAGGAATGGAATTAAAGATTAATCAGATTGTTATTATTATGTGTTACATGTAGCATGCTTCTGGTATAGCTTGAACCTCAAACATCATCTTTTTCGATCATGAAGAACAGACGTAGACAAAATTTATTCACATAATCTAAGCCTTATATAAACCTGGCAGAATTTGATACGCTTTGATGCTTTAGACTAGAATACATATCTACAGTTTATAAAGGTCTTCATATAACTTGAATGTGCTCTATTCCTGTTTGGCACGACCATCAGCTTTTTTACACACATGATTACAATTTCAAAACTTCAGCGGCGATTGGTAATATTTTGCTTTAAATCAAGTCAACTAGAGGCATCGCAGGCATTTAGGCGAGTTTATGGATGTTTGACAACATTTATCTAGCATCCTGTATTGCGATTCAGGTACTTTATTTTAAACAGTATGCTGCATAACTGGAGAATTTTGATATCGAGAGACTCGTTAAAAATATTTAGAAATTTGTCGTAGGAGTTGGTTTCGTTCGAATTAAAATATAAGAGAGGTCTAAAACTGGAATACTGCCACCTATAAAGAACTCTACCTACCATGAATATAAATAACCAAATCGTCTGAAACTAGACGTGTAAGGTATAGGTTATTTCGTAAATGAAATATTTTTACGAATCCCAAAAACTCAATCATATCTAGAAAGATCTCTGTTTAACTAATCTCACCCAAATCATCCATTCAAATACATCTGCTATTTTATCGTCTCTTCAAGCGCATCGATATGCCGTATTTACTGATGTGTATTTAGATGTTTTTTCAAATCAAGAATGATACTGAAGTCATATTGGCTCTATAAACACATCGATGTCAATCGCCATGGGTAAATATGTTGTGCTAAAACCCGTAGATTTAAATTAGTTATTTAAATTAAAAAGCTTTTATTCAAGAAACTGTTATTTTGTAAATAGTCATACAATTAATGTGATTGTAAATGAGGTTGTTTTAAAAAAACATGAAATATAATATCAAGATCAAGATCAAATGTACGTCATACTCCTATGCATTTTGAATAGTAAAAATTATTGACAAAACATCTAATCATCTAGCCGCGTTAGCCTTTTTCCAAAATAATAATCAGTCAATGATCCAGACTATATACATGTATCAACCTTATGGAAAAATATGAATAAATACAAAATTCCGTCAAATAACGGTCAAAATATTAAGAAAAAAAATTTAAGTAAACAAATTTTGAAAATATATATTACTAGAAATAGTTTAACTTGAAAAATCTGCATAAACAACCTCAATCGAAAAATGATTGGAATTATGGAATTCGATTTTGTTTTTGAGGATATTTATGGTACTAATTTGCGATAAGACAGCCTAATAATATTTTCTGACTGACGAAGATTGTGTGATGAATAACCTAAGTTAACATAGCACCATCTGATAATCATTTTTGGTGTGATTATATTGAAATATTTCGATTCCATAAATGACAGGACAGTCTTTTACATGGTTGGTTTTTACGTATATATAATAATATATACGAATAATTTTAGTATCCCATTAAAAACAATTTTTTCAAATGTGACTAACATTTATTAAATACAGTATTTATAAAATCTTAGTTTATAATAGAGAAATGATTACTCTGAGCATGTTCATTCATAAATAATTTTTGTTCAATTCTATGTCTGTTAATGTAGGTTTCATCACTCAAAGAGTTGATTCAGTGGTGCAGGATATTTTTTATCTTTATTAAAAAAGTTTCCATGCGGCGCTGGCTTAATATATAGAGTTCAGAGATATTAAACGGTATATCACAGGCTAGATATGACGAATTGAGTTCATTTTAATAATATTTTCATTACTGAGGGCTTTATCAATTATGCACATCATGGAAAATCAATGAAATTCTTCTTGATGATGATAGGAAATTAGAATATCAACAGTAACATGACTCGATATAGTATTGATTGATGAGGAATTTGATTGTATTTGGAAATATCTTCGATCAAACGATTTATGATTAATTTATGAATAAAACAATGAAGCTCTCTTTAAAATCACCTTAACCATGGGTTTGCTGTGTGGTTAATCACAGGAACAGCCACCAATGTAAGATCCCATACCCATAGTCTCCTTTTTTATTAATTGTCATTTCCAATTTGGGTGATTATTTCACGACTTTCTTCAGTTTTCTTGATAAATCGATGGCAAATATAGTTGCAAATTGTGTCAATTTATCGATAGCCATTTCTGAATTTCGAGCATGGATCCATAAAAAATACCTTTGCATGTTTTTGATATACAGTAAATAGACTGAAGATTGTCAATTTTGTTAATCTCAATAATAGAATGGATTTAGTGATTCAATATAACTGGGAGACTTAAATTGGATTCTCTCGAAGGATCGTAAACGATCGAGAATTCTCTGAACTGTTAGGAGAAACCGCGCAAACTTCATCTTTTTGGGAGGCCGAGTAATATTTCAATATTTGTTTAACGCTTTCTGTGAAATTTTTTCGTATTAAATTGTGGGATAAAATATGCTATATCTCATAGATTTTTTCCCAGATATTTCTGAATTTATGAGATAAATTGATCCAACAATGCTGGAATAACAATAAAAACTCCGCATACGATTTTCATGAATAAATTTCAATTTATTTGGTCACATGAGACGTATTGCCGAAGTGGATCAATTATTAAAGACACATTCAAACTTAAAGCCGGATCACATATTTTAATAAATTTTACAAATAATACGGGACATAGTTGTGTTTAAGAATTACTTTCTAATTTGAAATCACGAAATAAGAATGTAAACACTTCAAAAAACAAAATTTACTCATATTGATAATGATTCTCAGCGTATCCAGCTACACTAATCAATTGGCCTTTATTTATAAATTTCCTTAGAAAATATTTCACAAATGCGCGATATTCCTCCAGAATAAAATTATGCGAACAATGAGATAACAAATATCTTACAGCTCCATGCTGTTTGACCGGGTTGCGCATGTCCATACTATACATCAACCTGTCAATAGATCATTCGTTTATTGTAAAATAGGTTTTGTTGAGTCTAGGCATATTGACTTGATTCTTAGAATTTATAAATATAATTGGATATGATGTAATTAAAAATAAAGTTTTAGAATGTGTGGGGTACGTAACTGAATAAATTATTGAATTACTTCAGATTCTTTTGCTGAAACTAGCCTCTCCCAACTAGGAATTTTTATATAAGTTAATTTGGATGAACAATTTAGAAATTTGATCACAAAATTGAGTATAAAGCATAAACATATGAGAATTAATTCATAAAATTTTCGCACCAAAACTTTTGCTTGTATATTGTAAAAAAAATAATTATTTAGCTTTCTAAATTTGACCATCAATTATAGGTTTATTGGCCACTGATTAAGAATTAGTAAAAACTTATAATTTATCATATGAATTTGTTCATTTCTTTTAATATGAATCATTTTCAGATATTCATAAACGAATTGTTCAAAAAATAAATTTGGTAAAATTTAATCAGCGTTTTTCTTCATTTGTGACGTCATAAATGTCAAACTTTAACCAATGTCCAAAATTATTGAAAACAATCTTTTGTTAGTGGATATATCAAAAGTAAAAGGCTATTATTTAGTTAAAAATTTATTTAAGAATTTCAAAGCTTACGTTTCGGTTTAATATTCTTTTATTATCATGCTTGCATATAATCAATATTTGAAAAATTACGTGAGGTTAATATGTAAATATTGGAGACAATAAAATTTTATCAGGAAACGATCAGAAAATTAGTCTGAAGAAATCTTAATTCTTGTGAATTATTTAAAAAATTACTATACTCAATTTTTCGATCTATTTAATAATCTTTGCAACCGATTTAATAATCTTTGCGCCCTATTTTATAAAAGTTGTCACAAATCAAAAAATCATTGCACGAGCGCAATAATTAACAATGTTTCTATCAACTTTATTTTCTTCAATCCATCACAAAATTGTAACATACACCAATACCGCAAAACATGAGGAGACATATTTCCCCTGAATCGAATTTTGTTTGCTAATACAAAGGTAAAAATGGTTGTAAGTGCTTCAAAAAAGGAGTAAAGTATTTTTCTTTAATTTGTTAGAAATTAGCAAAATTTAACAAACCGTGTATTCCTACTGAACTATATGGCTTGGGATTCTTTGTATGATGGAGGTTTTAAATTATTCTCGACCCGGCTTCAATCAAAATTACAATCAAAAATTCAATGATTCGATTGGCGTAAAAATATTTTTTTCACTCATTTTCAGATCAGGATTCGAGTTTGATATAAAATATTGTTTTTTTAATTTGGTAACTCTTACAAACATCCCCAAAACCTTGATTTAAACAAAGTGACATATAAAGGGTATTTTATTACGATCGTGCAATTATTTGTTGATTTTTCCAAACATTTATTAAATAAATTGCAAAGATTATTAAATAGATCGACAAACCCTCTATAATCAAGAATCACATCTATTGCCTATATTTATCAATTTTCCCGTTAAACATGTATCAATTATACCGGCATGATTTTTAGCTGATGTATTTGATAACGATTGCATAATTTTTAGGTTTACGTAAATGAATAGATAACATTATTTAATTCATACGAACAGAAAACATTATTCATTTTTCTGTCAATGTATAGTTTTTGTTTTATTCGTTAGTTGTGATAGAATAGTCATTTAATTTAGATGAATTTCCAGGAGATAATGTCTTCTAGATTTAATGAATTCATTTACCTTCATTGCGGAAATCTGGGGAATATTCGCATCAAAAATACAAATGAATATGTTGGCCAGTATGAAAACAACGAACAGCCATTGGGTAAGATTGTTTGCGTATTCGAATGCCTAAAACTTTAAGAATTAATTACTTTATAATTTTTTAAACGCATTTCATTGGTCATATACTTATACTCAGACGTTCTTTTGAAAACGATTGCTATTTTAATGATTTCATACCGGCAATTTGAAAAATCAGAAGTGCAGTAGTCATGACATTTACTATGACACGAGCAAAACAAGATATTTTAACCGAATATGCTTTTGGATAGGTTTTACACAAATAATATCCAGCGACTGATAGGGTCCAGAAATATATTACATAGATAGACATTGTCGTGAATGTCAACACATTGTGAATCAACCTAAATTTATCAACCTATAGTTCCGGACGTGTGTACTTGAAATATGAAGACCAATGGAAATAGTATGTTTGCTATTAATCCTAGACAATAATTCCCGAAATTAAGGTTAGCATTCCATTGAAATTCGTTTAACTGTAAATACTTTTCTTTTATCACAACAAAAGACGAATAAACCGAACAAAGATGTAAAATTTGAAAGATCTGCATGGCATAATCTTCCGTTGCGATATCACTGGTTACAAATGAACTACCTAATCATGGAAGGGTGAAACAGATAATGTCTATTCACGAGTGATATCGAATATCTATGCGAAACAACAAATACCCTATAAAAAGGGCCAAAACCCAACAAACGATGATGGAAACGCAATGTAATGTAAGATTTTTTCCAAGCGTGAATTCCTTCATTTTTTCTGAAACCATGGGAATAATCTAGAAAAATTATTATGACGGACAATGTAAAAATATATTTTGTGAATAAATGAAAATTGCTAGTAATTAACAACACATCAAATGCTGTTGTTATCTCTGATTATTTTATGTATTTACATACGTGAATGTTACATTATGTATCGATTATACGCTTTTAACAACAAATTCTGTCGGTCATGTTTTAATTTGATGTAACAGCGGTTAAGGAAAACAAAGACTGACATGTATATTTGATATATACAGTCCAATTTTTTTCATATATGATAATTTTTTCATTTAACTAGAGGCATAATTTTAAAAATTGAACCGATGTTTCAAATACTATCTGTTTTGTGAATGTTTTATGACAGAAATTTAGCATGCCACTATCCTCTATTGTTGCAGCTATGTATAATGAATGTATGTGAATTTAGGGAACAAAACAAATTGAATGATTTCTTGTGGCGCTTTGATTTTATAAATATAGTAGGTTCTATTTTTCGAATCTCTTATTTTAGATCTTGGCTGCAGGAGATTTTTTTCCACACATCTACGAATTTTAACAACTTTTTCTACTTGTACTAACATCATATCTAAGTCTCGAATAATTTCAGGCAAACATGTCATGGTTACCAAACCTAGATATTAAAAAGTACCCATATGTTTTCAAGAATTAGTATATGATTATTGTGTTTTGTTTGTAATATGAAATTTGTGAATATTTATAAAATACTCAAAATATTGTAAAATTATTGTTTTACATAATATGTTTTAATTTATCACATAATTAACGATTTCTAATATATAGTTTCAAGACAAAATATACCTGTGAACTATTTCTGATCGCTGATTTTTCGTAGCGTAACTACTCAATCTTTCATTTCGTGAGCCTCAGGGCACATTCAATAGGCCGAATATTTTAAATTAAATAAATGATTTCAAACATGATTCACTATGCTTCAACATTTATTCTAATATCATTAATTGAATTTATTGATTTCCCTTTCCAATTCCGGGGAGGCAGAGCGTGTAGATTCTAAAATCTATCCAATACAGCCGTGATCGTGAATTTACTATGATACTGCATAAATACTTGATTTCAATCGTTTTTGAAGGACGAAGAGTCATATTTAACGATATTATCGCTTTCCATTTCGAAATACGTAGCAAAGCTGGATTGAGTTGTGGAGAATAGCGGTCAAAACAAACTATTAATTGACGCCTCGACTCTTCTCAAAAACGGATCTCGCTTGTGGGATGGTTTCATATATTATCGATTAGCAATACCAATGGCGTACCTTACACATTGACAATATATTGTTCTATCAATCTAATTTTTACTAAAATCGTCATAGCGCTAGCACACAGTCGAATCTGCTATTGTTCCCATTCCATTCGGATTCAATACTTCGAATTTGAATAATCAAAAACAAAATAATTATGTATTATCTATAAATGTATTTTCAACATTCAAATTAGACCCGAGGAGTAATAGAATCAGAGTCACGAAATGGTTTTTTACCACCCTATCACAAAGGCTGATCTGATCAAACTGCTTTTATTGGAAATAGAAGGCGATAATAAATTGAAATATGACTATATCCGCATTACTAACACATATATCGCTACAAGACTACACTTGATTGATTTGAGAATCAAGACGTTTTGTTTGCCAAGCATTACAAAGAGAAAACATTTAATTCATTTTATGTTATTAAAATACTTTTTAAATCCTAATGGTATTTTATGAATTTTATTTTATGTAAAATGATCGGCTGTCAGAATGATTCTTATAGGTACATTTGGTATGGAATGTTGTATTATGTAGCGTTAGTTTTATATGTATGACAACATATCCATATTTTATTATTGAGATTAATCTGTCATTGATTTTATATGGAAAAAGGTGTTGAGATAAACTGTCTTGATTTCGACATGGTAAACCCTAGAAATTAGTTTTTCAGATAAATTGAAGACATTCAGAATGAATACTTTTTCGAGGCAAACATTTATCTATAATACATAAATATTCGTTTAAAATCGATTAATATGTTAAATCTCAAAACTAATCAAGTACTTAACTGTTAGAGTTATCTATCTCGACATTTGATATATTATCGGTGATTTTTATCTATTTAATTTTGACCTATATAGTGTCCTATAAATATTCATATAAGCTGTACATAGACATATTACTGAAATTTGTGTTTGAACATCGATAGAAATAAGAGATTATGAACCATTGATTTGTCAAACATATTCCGGAGATATTAGATTATTTGATAAAGTACATTGAAGTGCGTTCAAAAGGGTAAGGTTATTCAGTACACGTTTTATGAGAAATCATGATATTATACTCTGCAGTTAAATACCATAAAAAATTGAAAAATATTCATCAGTTTATTAACATTAACGAATAGTAACGAATGATCACAATGCTTATAACGTCGGGTATATTATTACTCTTTTTGTATACATTGATAAGTCGAGATTCGAGCCATTAAGGATTATACACGCAATGGTCGTCTGACTGTCGTCTACGATACCTTGAATATTTCTGTTGGACTTATGATGTGAGTAAGAAACCTTTGACATATTTCTTGAACAGAATTCTATATTTGAGATACATACTTTATCTCGAAGTACAAACTAATCTGGGATATTGCTTTTATTTTGACTATATTTATCACCTGAAATGTTTTTTTTTAAATATATACGTGAGATGTTTTCTATATCTCGAATTTTCAAATGTTCTATTTTAATGAATTTAAAGAATTTGTATTAACTAAAAAATTTCCGTCACTATTGTATTTAGTCAGAATTTATAGTAATTTTAAAATATTATCGTTCATACAGCAAATATATAAGTTACGGATTCTATGCAACATTCCTACTCGATATCATGAATATTTTTAAGAAGGATAATTATGTATTATTTTCAATAAACCAGTCTAAATATTTGAATTTTTTCGGATAATACCAATCTCTAAAAATTTAAATGATCATTCTTGATTGCTTGACGATATTTATACGAGATAAGTATAATAACCCATGTGTGGTGTCAATCTTTCGATTAAATAGAATGTAATATTTTTAAATAAACTAAATTATACTTTAAAACATTTGACACAATGTATATATATATACATCAATATTTATATGATGTAAGAATGTAAATTAAATAAATTATATTAGTTGAAAATAACTCCGAACGCGACAAAAAATGATATTAAAAAATTATATTAATAGTGTGAAATAATTAAATTCATCGAATAGAAAACGGAACGTTTAGATGCTATATGTTGAGTAAAAAATAATAATTTTGATCAATGATCTTTATTTGGAATATCAGAATATAAATGAAATTTTAGTAGAATAACCATATCTCATTAAATTAAATTGATACGAATTTAGTCGTATAAATTCCTCAAAATATTATTTTTCAAATATTGGTCAAAAATATTTGAATCTATAAGAGCTCCTCTTAATAAAAAATGATTTTAATAAGTTCTCTTGTTATCACTTATTTTCGCGTTGAAACTATATCAAATTATTGCCTTTATTTTTTAAAATAAATTACGTGATATAAAAATATCGATAAAATCGATATAAATGCTTGTTTTTTATAACAATAAAATTTAAATATTGTAAAAATATTATCTGCATATCATAGAGTCAAAATTCTTTGTTACAGAGATGATATGCGAATATTTCATTAAATCAAAGATAAAAGTATATTTTTAAAAGTTTGAATATGTACGCTAAAAAGATATTCTCGTAAAACGGAAAAAAATAAATTATCTGCTAATGAGATGATGAGATATATATTAGAATTCATATAGGAAATAATGGTTTAAGCCAAGTAATTTGAGATGAGTAATACTACATACATTCTTTCTATAAGAAAAGATACAATCGGTTTATTAATTCACTTCATAGCAAGCATATAATAATAGAAATATATCTTTCTCTATTATGTATGATTGACCCTGTTTTATGATGAAATTCTTTTAGCAGATATACCTCACAAATCAATTAACATTATAAGTTACTTGAAAAATTAAAACGATGAAATTTCATGCATTCTAGTGGGATATTTATTATCATAATTAATTGATTTATGCTCATTAAATTATAAATAATCATAAATTGGAGATTGATTTATTCTGAATGAATTAGTTAATCTGGTGTTTGTTTCTGATTGTCAATGTGTTATACTTTACACTAAAAGATCATATTTGTATCGATTAATTTGTATGGAGCCTAATGCGAAATCTAATATCAGTGTAAATATTTTTAATAAAACCCCTTTTTTTGAATGAATATTTCGAATATATAATTAGTGTGGGATAAAACATATGAAATAAGACAATTATAAAAAGAAAATAAAAAATACACGCATGCATATACGTTTTTGTTTATTAATACATGAAAATCTATATAAGTGAATCTGTAATAAATAAATTAGCTTCTGTTTAATTTTTTTTACCAATTGTATAAGTGGAATAATCAACCCAAAACGAACATCAAGCTATTTTATTATTATCTAAAGAGGTTTGGAAGGATAAAAACTATATAAACGAAACGATCTCTTTAATCATATTTACACCTCCATAAAATTCTGTGATAGGTTATCCGTATTTGTATTTCAATGTTTTAAAATCCGATAAATTGTCATTTATATTTAGAGAAATTGATAAAATGCTGCTGGGTCATAAAACTGCAAAATGTGTTTTAACAATATTATGTTGTCAATTTAATAATAATTTTAAAATTTAAGCGTATAATCGCTTAAATTTTGAAGAATTTTTAACTAGATATTATCGTGCACATTCACAATTATTCATTTAAATAATACAGTGATAATTAATTGATACAACTAGAATTATTATTCTCGTATATAAAATCATTTTTTTAATGTGCTTGGCTTAATTATTGTTTACACCATTATAAAGAATTTATATATTTCATATAATAATATTACAAATCAAGTATATGTCGCCGTTTTGTGATATTTCCCTTTTTTTTCAAAAACCATATAATTGAAACCAAATTAATCAGAATATAATCATTACATAGAACATATTAAAGCTCCACACATTATGCTTTCGTTAATATACATATACTTTACAAAAGATTATCAATGATTATCAAAGCATATCCTTAAAATAAAAGAGAGCATAACGGTCCCTCTTTAGAGTTTTGAACATTAATCCAGTTTTTTCCTAAAAAATATCCATTTTTTTGAAAAAAGAACAAAAAACAGATTCGAATGTGACAGATTTATTTTTTCCATGCCACAAATCAGCAATGTATTTAGTTATGAAACATCTGTATTTCATAAGTAATATTTATAATGTCAAACCAACAACTTAACAAAATTTACCCTAATTTACATCAAATAAAATTTTTGTGTTTCTGTACACAGCTTCGAGAAAATCTTCATTAGTATGTAATTTTGATTTTAAGTTTATAATAAAATATATAAATGTTTGCACTATCTGGTTGTCATTTTTCTGAAATTACTATCTAAACTTTTGTAAATATTGTGTATCTGCGAAGACTTTTAATGATTATAGAAAAGAAGTATATCTATCCTATGATTAGTAAATTTGGGATATATATATTGCATGAACCATTGTTAAAAAGCATATATATTTGTGTAGTTTTTTAAATATTTGAGTTGAATGATGACCATAAATAGGATTCTCGTTTTCCTTTGTACCTCATTCATTTCAAGTATTTAAACAATATTATATTGAGTCAATAATGGCTGGATTGTATAAATTATTTTTTCAATTTAGCGAAATAATTTTATTGGTTGATTTATATATGAAAAATATAAGGAATTAAAAGTTATCTGATAACTTTTATCATTGAAACAGATCAAATTGAATTTGAGTATGTATATCACAATATTATCATACCATGAAAATTTTTGAGACTTAGTTCAAATTTAACCGTCAATCTCTCTCCGAACACAAAAATGAAATAGGTAAATTCAATGTGTGCAAATACCACGTTTTGAAATTTATTCGTTCTTAATCAAGAAATTTCAAGATTATACTATTCTTGATATTATTGTATTAAACGTATACAATTCCATAAATATATTTGATGAGGATTAATTGTATAAAAACATTGATTGTATTATCTGATAGTCATGAATTAGTTCCAAATATTTTAATCATCATTGAATAATGATGACATATCTAAATGAGAATCTGTTAAAAAATTGGGAACATTTGATAAAATCATGTGAAATACTTGATATAAGACAATTGTTTGTTCGAAAATCTGAAAGTTTCGTTTTCTGATATTAATTTATAATAATTATAAACTGAACTATGGCCGTATTACAAATTGCCATTGTATTTAAATGAGCGAATTTTGATTGTTTATTTTACAGATTATTTAATTATATATAATATTTTTTATTTTCTTAAATATCCGCAACATATAAATTTGATTAACTTAAAAAAGTAACCTGTTTTTATGGATTTTATCAGCAAATATTGGAAGCTGCATCTATGCATTAAATAAAAAATAAATGCTTATAATTACATGTCTTTGACGATTCTCCAATTCTGCAACAAAATCTAAATATTTTTCATACTTCGTATATCTTCGGGGGTAATTGCATATCTACTCACATTATAATCAAAAAAATATAATAAAAAAGATTTTATTTGTATAAATAATAGATAAACGATTATTTCTTTATCCGAAACAAGACGGTTCGTGCAGTGTTTAATTTCACTTACATTCAGTAATTATGCTTTTCCGACATGTAAACCAGAAATGTAATATAATGTCTATGTGAATATTATATATTTTCTCAAGAAAACTTTAAATCATTTAGAAATAACAATTAAGATTAATTGTGAAAATTGGAATGCCAAAACAGGCTACATCGTTTATGCGCAGAGCTTTTAAAAGTAATTTTTTAAATCAAATGTAACTAATCTAGATAAAATAGCGTAGATATGTATTATTGCTACAGTATGCTGTCAATAATTAGATTCCTTAACCAAAAACGTTCTGAAATCAACGCAAAATTCTTTCAAAGATCCATTTATGAAAATTTTGCAAATCTTTTTGGATAATATATGCGCAATCTAATTTTTATAATGAATTTAAAGCTATATTTATTCAGTACAGATAGTTTGTTTTAAGATAAAATTATCATAGTTTAGAGTACCATAAAAATGATAAACTTGATGAAAAAAATCTTAGTAATTGTCTAAAATGTCTTTCAATTATAATCATGCAAAAAAATTTTGATTAATGATCTTAAATAATGAATTTAAAAATCGTTTTTTAAAGAATATATATTAAAGAAAAATCATTTTTTTCAAATAACATTTTTTCATTTGAATGAGTTAATCTATCAAATAAAAAATTTGATGACCGCATGCGTAAAACAGTTTTCTTTTAAAAGAATGATACTTGAAAGGATTCAATCTCTCTTAATTACAAGCCAATCATTGCTAGTCTCCTGATGACCTAAGAGAAAAGTGACGTTATATTTACAATGAATAGTAGAAGCTTTTTTTCAGACAGGTGAACAACACAGAAATGAAATAACATGTCAGAGATACGCACCGTTTGATATAAAATTGAAAAAGATGAATACAGAAATATTTTCATGATTTTTTATTTGAATTAACAATAGATTTGTTTTGGTTGTTTCCTTAGTTGTAGCTTAAAATTCATCGATGAAAATGTGGTAAATATTTTTCATTATATCTTGGTACACATACATAGGAAAATGATTACTTAATTAACGAACATTCATGATGTGCAAATGATAAACGAAATAATTTTCGTTCTGAAAGATGCAAAAAAACACCGATATTCCATAAAATGAGATCTGAACAAATGAGCATTTTAACGTGTATATTAAATTTCTGTTGTTTAAAATTTATTCATGAATAATTTATATTACTACTACTAAATATTTTACCCAATCGTATAGCAGAAAACCAATAATCAGTAGGTTGTAAAATCAATTTTTTATTTAACCTTTTGAATTCACGAAAAGGCTAAAAAAGTTAGGAGATATTATAGAATTCGATCTACTGCTCTCTGCATTCTTGCAATCTTCTCAGCATTAATTGATCAACATTATTGCCCTTGAAACTTATCTAAAGAAATAGCCAATTATAATAAAATATGAATATTTTGAATGTTTTCTATATCTCTATTACACAATAATCCAGGCAATATCCTTTTGTGGCGTTCATAGAAATTTACGATTTACTCGAAATGTTTCAACACGTAATGAAGAATAAGACATATATATTTAATGGTTTCAACAAAATTCGTGATTGTATCATGGCTCAATTAAAATACATTTTGAAAAATGAACAAAACATTTTATACTGAAATATATCGATGAAATTTTAACATTCAATTATAGATTTAATAGTTCCGTTTACAAATTATTGCTTTAAAAGATGCACAATGATAACTCTACTAAAATCTCTCTCATCAAACATTTCTCAATTATAATGGCAGTGTAAGATTTTTGCGGCAAACCATCATAGGCTCATCTGAAAATAATTTCATAACGAAAACATACGAACGAGTTAAAGCAGCTAATAAAATTATCGTCAAAAATTAATTATAAAAAATGGCGACAAAAATTCACTAATTGAACATTTTATTTAAAAACAACTATGCCTGATGTAGTGTCCTCTAAAATTTTGTCTCGCAAGAGGCTTGACCACAACTTGATAAAGCGTTTACATCTATAATACTTTTCTAATTTAAATGCTTGCTGAGAGAAAACAATGAACCAAGAATGTGTTGAAATGGGAAATATAGGTTTGACAAAAATTGTATTTCCTCTTTTACAGCTAAATATTAAAAGCATGATTGGCATTTTGAAAGTATGAGGGTGTCTTAAAATTTGTTCATTCTATGGCCAAATTTCCTTCGGATATATACTTACATATTTCAGGCCGCTGCTCTTGCGTAACTCCATTAAAATTACGAAAATCAGGATTTCAATAAATTATATTAGTTTCTAACTTTAATGTGTGGTAGATTTCAGTGAAAAGCATATCAGAGTTCTTTAAGTGGTTTTGTCGGTATTCGGTTCCATAACTTTCGTATTATGCATCATAATAGAACAGAGAGCTTTGCCTGTCATATTCGATGAAAACTTTAATGTTGTTTAAAATTTATCCGACACATATCTGAATCCAAATTATCATGATAAATGAAAAACGATTATTTGACGCATACTCAGGTTCTGCTTTTAGACATTCATAAAATTTCGACATTGATTTTGAAGTATGATGACGTCTGTTCGCGTCATGTATGGTTTATAATTAAAAATATTTGAAGATAACATGCAGTTACACAGCTTAATGTTAAGAAAGATCACGAATAATGTCCAATAGATCGCTGAGCTCTCTTAAAGCATCAAAACGCATTTTTAATTAATCCCACAGTGTTTCACAATAGCATATATATTTTCTTAGGCAACACTCGAATTCTTTTTGAAAGGGTAAACACATTTGAAAATGTGAAAGATTTCAGTCTGACAATAATAACATAAAATCCTTAAATTATTCATTAGGAAATGCAATTCCAAATAAATTTCGAAGCTAAGTTGATATATTCGTTGTAGATACATTCTTGATATATGTTTTATGATCTGTTATTTCTGTCAAAAAAGAAGAGTCAGTAATCTTCTGTTTTAGAGAGGTCCTAGTGTTTTGGCATTCCGTACTAAGGATTCGTCAAATTACCGCTAAATATTCAACCGCAGTGTGCCATTTATTATCCAAACTCAACCACTTTACATCCGCAAAATACCGAACATATTGATGATATTTTTATATCTAATCATGGATTGTTATGAGCTGTAGATGGGGAAATCCTGTTGATCGGATGAAGTTACCAGAATTTAAATGATATTTTATTAATGTATTTAAGTATATCATTTTCATGTTGACACATCCAGAATAAAAATTCTGTAATATATATCGATTTCATCAGATTTATTCCACGTACTTGAAATAAGAAGAAAAAACGTAATGAAAATAATCACAATCAATTTACAAGTAATTGGTTGCGACGTGTCAGTAGTTATACTTTGTAGCTTTGAACGTTGAATTTTAATCTTTGTAAAAACTAAAATCACGATTAAAATATATATTTTCAGAATATTCGACCATAAAATCAAACCAATCCAGGCACCGCTTAATTATTAGCGATCGTGTCATTTATTAAACGCTCAAAGACAAAGATTTGAGCTTTTACAACTTTATTGTACTTTCATAAGCAGCATGGGAAAAATACTTACAATAAGAATGATTTTCAGAACACATTTTATGTATATCATATGAATGTTTTCGATTTTAACTGGTGAGTATATTGATCAAGTGGATGATTACTAAATAAATCATCGATTTCGTGTATAATTTGTGTGCAAAAATCTTGATATATTCACAACTGAATTATCCTTTTCTAAACTTGCCCGAAGACATGACTGATGCGCTATTTTACTAGATTCTCTGGCAAAAGCCGTGTTATCCTCGTTTTATTTTAGATAAATCTTTTCTGTTATACATCTAATTTTTTTATGTAGTTATATTATGCCATTTCTTGAGGATTTTGCTTTATCGAATGTTGACCTGTGCTTAACTTGGTATTGCAGCTTGCGATTCAACCAATTCAGTACATTTATCAAATTTGAACAGTTCGGCATGATTCGTTTTAATAAAAATTATAAAAAATGTGTTTATTCTACACTTTTTAATTTTGTTGTTCTGATCAAGTATTAATTGTATTTTATGCTTATTTTTCAGCATATACATAAGAACATCAAGAACATGATAATCTGCGATAATATAAAATCGAAAACGCACAAAAATGGCATACTAATGTTATTTGTTGGCAACACAAAGCTTATTTGAAGCTGCACACGACTCGCTATATGTAGTTTGTTCATCCTGACGTGGACATTCACTCGATTTAAACTCATAAAAAACAACATCAATAATATTTTTTCCTGATTTTTGGATCAAAGTTTACTATTAAATTTAATAAAAAATCTAACGGTACACAGGACGTGATTCGAAGATTATATCTTCACTTAGTTTATCATTGATTTGTGTTAAATTTAGATGATATAATTTTCAGTTAATGATCCTATCTAACAAAATTTTACAGAGCCTGCTTTTATAATGAATATAGCTCTTGATAATTCATATCGGTTGAAGCGAAAAAATGTAGTAACTGTTTCATAGCAGGTATATATATACTAGTTTCTACATTTTTGATTGTGAATTTACAATAACATTTTTGACGATACGAGATTGTTTGTTTCAAACTCATTTAATAGGCTATGAATATTGTAAAATGTAGATTTCAAACGAAAATGTCTCGCAATTAAAATAATTTAATCATTAAGCGCGTCTAATAATGCGAAAAATTTTTTGAAGCGCTAAAAACGACGAATACCTCGAACCATAGCACCTTCAGTCACTTAATGTAAGTATATATTACGTTTAACTCGATTTGTGCATTTCTGTATTTTTTTGTGATATATGTTTTCATAGATTGACACTTGAGATTCTCGACCATAATTTACTTGTCCCCTCATGCATCTTTCAATCAAGATATAATTGAAAAAGTATTCTGTCATATTTATCTTCTAAAAATCAGTGACGTCATACCATTGAATCAATTTCACAATTGTATTCGATGTAATGTAATTTCATTAAGGGAAAAATATTCACTTGATTCATCTCAAAATCTAAGATAAGATTTTCACAAACCATTTAAATAAAATTGAAATGACTGCGATTCTCTGGATTCAAATTTCAGATTCTTGAAAACTATTTGACTATCTGGCAGAGTTGTTAAATTTCCATTCTCATAGCGAAGTTCTGAAATTTCATTGTTATCATAAATAAGATCCTCAACATCCATTTTAATGATAAATTTCTATATCATCCATTAATTACTGTCCATGATGGATCGAAAAATATAACTGGAGACATCTGGGATAAAATTACATCTGATGGACAATTTCGTCTCCAGCCCGTAAGTAAAATATTTAGTAAATGACCCACATAACCCTTATCATCTTCGCCATAAATTTTGATTGTCATCTCAACGAATACTGAAAAAGATTCACTCAATTCTTTGATTATTTCATATTTGAACAAATATGTTCTACTCATGTACTATTTACAAAACTTTTATACCATTAAAACGTAGCAGCTATGTTTATAATTGTTCCCATAATCAAGTTTTGAAGAATGATCTTGGTAATCCACATCCATTTTATTGTCAGACACCGTGATGATGTTGTACGAAAACTTGGTTACCTACTCTCCAATATATATACTTCTGGTTCATCAGCAGTGAAATGTATAAATAAATCAACCAATCGAAAATCGTCATTTATCGCATGAAATAGATCTTCCGTATTTTGCCGAACAATGAAATTATACTTTGAAAAATAATAATTCGTTCCTGAAGCGCTCAAATATATTTCGAATTTCTTTCAATTATCTCAAACTTACAGTATACGTGTCATCAGTACCAGCATGGCTGATTTGTATCGTTTTGTTACATTTGGTGGAATGAAAAAGCAAATCGAAATATAACATATTATCCTCATCACAGACTTGAGTGTCTATATGGCATGGTTGATATCTGATTGTCAAATACATATATGGGGGATAAAGAGAAGAGAAGCTTAGAAACCGAAAACCCACTAAGATGGTTCTATCATAATTCATCTATTGTTAAAAAAATCAAACAATTCTATAACATGCTTCAATGTCGTATTTCGATGAGTTATGTCCGTAATATTGTGTGAGGTCTGCTATTATGAACAGGAGAATGAACATCATCAAAGATATATTCTCAGAAAATAAAATTCAGATTATCAAACGAAATTAATTTTTTGTTTAATAATTCCAATCATAATTAACTAATTAATAAAAATTAACGAGTAATTTTATGTTGTTTATAATGAGATTGAGTAAGTTTGATAATTATTATAAGGTTGCCCTATCCATATATAATTCTGTTATACAAATACTCAATAAAACTGCATTGATTATCAGTAAATTTAAACCGAATAGCTAGGTAATTATCGATTAATGTAATTGAACAAATAGAAATGGATTCTAATTACAACAGAATTACTATTCAATCATCAAGAATCTAAAATTCATATTTAGCTGATAAACCGAAAATTAAAGTATATAATTGTGATTTATAATGGTTTTTTTCGTTTTAACTCATTGATAATACTTTAGAAATATTTTTGTATTTACATCGAAATTTAAAGAATTTATTTTATAAATAAGAGAAAATAATAAATTGCGCATTAAAAATAATTGGATTTAAATAGAATTTAATTTGTTATTTTATCAGATGTCGGCTAGAATTTCTCCGAGACAGACATTATATTTTGATATGGAATTTAAGAGGTGCCGTAAACTACATTTTTTTAAAACATTCAAATTGTAATTCTTTAACAGAAATTATAAAATATAAACATTTTTTTTTAATCAATCAAAAATAGAAGTCAAACGA
>JWZT01004852.1:386268-423920 GCA_000827895.1 Thelohanellus kitauei
AAGTCAAACGAATTCTCAAAAGTAAAATAAATGCCCTTTTTGTTCCGATCAAAAGAAGGGTTTTGTTAATTGAGACAAAATTTTATATTATTCGTTCTTATTAACGTAAATATAATAATTAATTTAATTTTTATAGATGTTTTTTTCTCAAAGATTCGATATTAAATTGAATATTATTACTTGATATAACTTTTGATGTGATTAAATCATATTTTTCTTATTTTGTTCGGCGATACCCGTAGAAAAGCTTTTCGTTTAATTTTAATAATATAATTTTATTTACGTTAACGTAATACATCTAAGAATGTTAAGGTGTAACAAAAGTGATTTTCTTTGTTGATATAACAAGAAATAAGATACTGGAAAAGCTAGTGATAAATTAGGAGAATAAATGAAGTAGTTGGAAGTTATTTTGACAAATATTTTTCACAAATATCGGTATATATCATTTGTTTTTATATTAAAAAATCCTAAGTTCCTCTGTTTACCTTTTTGTGTAGATATGCCACAGTATGTTACGTTAATGAAATATAGAATTCAGAACAAAGTTTCTAGATCTGTAGTAATGATTAAACATATTTGTTTCTCTCAGAATTATGAAATACTGTTTGGCACCTTATTTTTAACATTTTGAAACTCAAATTTCTCTAAATATAGAACTACTTTATTGTCATTTATATCATAGAATAGATTCACTGTATATTTCTACATTTTAGATATTATCAAAATATATAGTCAGTAGTAAACATGTTCTATTTTATCCAAAGTCAAATAAAAGTTTGATTCTTTAATATACTTAATTGAAACTAAAACAAATAGTCGAATAATTTTTATTAATATGATAATTTGTGTAAATTACTTTCTTGTTTACTCCCATAAATCTTATGTAGTGATTAAAAGTGAGTATATTTTACATTTATATACTTTTAAAGTTGTTTTTTCAAACCTGTTAAAACGTATACAAATTTGGAATCCATCAAGAAAGTGTAATTTATTATCATTTCGATATAAATTAACAGACAATTATATAATCTGTAACCAAATTGTGAAATATTATTTGTGTATAACCAATCATACTAATTAATGTGCAAATATTTCATTTAATTTACATCTTTTTTAAAGGCTAAAAATATTTACTTGATTCATTTGTAAAAATAATATAATAAGAGTATCTTTATCATTCATTTATTTCATCATTGTTAAAATTTTTAAGTGTATATCAGGTGACTATATTTATATACATCAAATTATTCATGTGATTCTAATAATACAATCCTATATAAATTGACTATTTCTGTATTTCGGAATATTTACTGGTAGAAATTATCGTGAAAAGTCATACCTATTCACGAACACCGAAAATTTACACTGATTTTTTCATTATATAGATAAGAATCTCAAATCGATTGATTCTAGGATAAATTGAGATACAAGTTATCATGCATTGTTAGCTTATTTAATGATCTATAAATATTTTCAAAAAATATTTTAATAACCTCATTTATTAAAAATTAGTCAGCATTCGTTTTATATAGATGTTTGAAGAATATAGTAAAATAACAACAAATTTTTGATTTGCTGCTCTAACATGGCTGTGAATACTACGTTTTTAAACTATAATCGGTCATGATTGTAATGAATAATTTATGTCATGAGGATATCTGCCAGTGTTTTATAATATGTAACGTAAGAAAGCATTGTTGTTTCCATTGATATTTAAAATCCATTTTTAATTTACAACATATTTGACACCATCAAGCCTAGATTTTTAATTTTTTTAATTAAAAATGTCCAAAAAATATTAAATAATTAATTTATTTTCAATTTAATAAATCATAACCAGAGTGTTTGTTTATAAGCAAGAAATGGACTCAACATTTTCAACATTATAAACTCATATTTTATTCTCATCAACGACCTGATATATACGTAAAAAATTTGCATCATATATCTTGTTCATAAATATAGAAAAAATCACAAAATAAAATTTGGAATCTAATAATATTAAACTGTAAGACATAGGGTTAATTTTCGTTGTAGTCCCATATATATTTGAGATTGAATACCTATATTTAAGGAAGAAAATGAAAACATACCCATAATAATTTCATAAATACTTGATATTTTTAACACAGTTCCTATTCAGATTTTGATCTAAGAAATTATAATACTGTGCCCTAAACTTGAGTTGAGGAATATTTATTAGTAATTCAGGTTAGACTTACAGTAAATTAACAAACTAACAATTTTGTAAGACAACCTAGCATATTATGTGAATGAAAGTTAAATATCATTAGCTAATTTATCATTATTTAAAACCCATTGAATTAAACAATTTGTATTTGTCGATTAAAATAATAATATTCGGCTTAATCAGTAGCGATAATAATCATAAATCTGAAATTTAATCCCCTAATATTCTGAATATCAAGATATTTACAAGCAAATCCAATAATTAACGTTTTATGAATTCATAATATTTAATTTATATATTCGTAGGTTTACGGTATCTTTGATAATTTGAGAATTAATATATTTTTCTGTGTGAATGATTCCTTCAAATATAAATAAATATCACTTGATTGAGAAATTACTGAGCCTTGCTGTATTTATATCTGTCTTTGGATGCTTTATTTACATGGAATCATATGAATATTGGAATTCTAAAAATGGAACAAATTTTAAATACGTGAATCAATCTGTAGAACGAATCAAGAATGATAGAGATATCGGATCGATAAAGGAATCCTTTTACTGCGTATACAACAAAAAGAACCTATTTACAAAATTCAGCGCTTTGAATGCGATTTTTAGCCGTTTGGTTTCATTATTCTTTATTCATACAACAACAATAGCTCATTACCAATTAGGGTCTTCTATACTCATCAGTAAGTTAGTTTTATATTAGCATGTGCAATAGCCATCGATTGGGGTTTATATATAATTAATTTGATACTACTTATCGGTTTGTATTTTCTAACTGTAGGTTTTGGGCAGTCCCTGAGAGTCATTTCCACATGTATTTACACCTATTTGACTTCCCTAGTAATTATGGGTGCTATGACACTCATATCATCAATAATTTTATTTTGTGAAGACAACGTGGTTCGACCTGAATAAGTGACAATTTTTATAAATTAAAAGAATATTTTTAGATCTTATTGGAATTAACAATCAATTAATTCTCCTCCTTTTACATAAATATATAACTACCAAAATTGATTATTAATTTGAATTGTATTTAACAAAATTTTCTTGTTAATATTCCACACAAAATATCTTCTCGATGAAGAATATTCTTCAAAAGAAAAATCACGGTAATTCTAGCATTCGGTCATTATTTTTGAATCCAATGCATTTGAATCAATTTGACATGAATATATAATTGCAATTTATTCATATATATTTCCTAGAAAATATTAATGTCCATCTTTGATGTTTTTATGTAAAATATTTTGAACATTTATATTTTCTAGTGATCGTGAAGTGGCCATGCTATTCAACGCAAAAATAATATAAGATATTCCAATACGTATATAGAATACTAGACGTTTGTACAAATTTGTAATCGAACATTAGGGAACATAAAATGGATTCCTTGTTGTAAAAAATCTATTAAAATAGAGGCCAATGTTGAAAATTATCATAGTTTATCATAACTAGTCATGCCAGCCATCGTCAAAAGTCGTCATTTAAAATGTATTTTAATAGGCTCAATAAATGAATTGATTGATATTTATATCAACATATGAGTGAATCCTGCCATTGATTTTGTCTTGATCTATTATATATAAATAAAATGCTTAAATTTTTGACAATAGAAGTTCACATTAATCATTTGACGACATTTAAAAATTGTGAGATTTTATCGAGCTATAGAATGCTTCAAGATTTCACAAATTCTTATTTTCTTGGATTAATTCGTCACTTTTTGATTTTTCTTCGCTTAAAAAAGTAATAAAATTTAGTTGTAAATATTATTTATCCTTTAATGTTGCTGATGAATATTTTTCTAAATTTATCTAAATTTCCTGTAGAAAAACAACTTTGTTCAGATTTTTACTATACAAAGACACATTTTGTGCCCAACATATTAAATAAATTTACTACCTATAAATAAAAAAAAATTTAATTCAAACAGTAAAAAAAAGGCAATGAAACACAATTTTATTTTAGGAATATTGATTAAATCGTTTATAAACATTGTTTCGTTACTAATTTGCCGTGGATTCATACCGAGTCTCCATTTTCCTCACAAGATTTTAATAGTTTCATGAACGATTACCCATATTTTCAAAACGAAATTCCATTTTTTTATAATTTAACAATAATTGAAATTTTACCAATTTTTTTCGAGATTTTCAGAAGAGCAGTCGTATCGAATTAAATTTTTACTTACTGTAATAGATACAATGTCTTTTTTCATAATTTTCATTTTATTTATTCGTGGTATTTTAAAATATATTCAACGATTCAGGCTGCAATGCTCTTGAGGGCGGCAAGTTTCCTCGCAAGTGAATGGGAGTAAAGTCATATTCTACGATTAGGTTAATAGGTCGTGAGTTGGTTGACAAGAATAATAGTTAAAAATAATCATTATAAACTACGGTTTACCGATAAAGCTACGATCGATAAAATCGCGCCAACAAAATAGCGATATTAGCCAACTATGATAACCGAGTTATTGTATCGACCCAGTAAAATGACTACATAGAATATATATTTGATAATAAACCTCTTAAAGACTTGGAAAAACACTAATGTCTACACAACTGACAGTTTTGCCTTTTATATCAAGTAAGTTGCATGTGTATGGTTGGCATGTTTAGGTCATTCATTGAAATGCGTAAACCTTGACAATTAAAACTGTTATTTTTTTTAATATACAGTTAACTAAGATTAAGAGTACAGCCTCAGGGCCGTAATAAAACGTTGAAACAACTGGAATGTGCACTTATCCGATGTGCACTTAACCTGAGTTCAATGTATATTTATGCAATTTATAAACAGATTTTTTTGTTTCAAGTTCCAAATTAAGAGAAATTTGTAACAATATAGGCGAAAAATTTCTTACAAAGTAAGAGGAGTTTTACATGTTAGACAGCGTACCGCTTTTCCATAGTCATGGAGCCTCTTATGACTCATATCCATGCCATATTTAATAGCTTCGAGATATTAGTATAATTATTTAAGATACAAATTCCAATATACACTCGAGCGTGTCCATTTAGTTATGAGCTCCGAAAAATAAGCACAGACTGTCTATGAATAGGTTTAAAAACCGTGTTCGATCTAAGATAATTTCTGACGTGACTATCGTAATGGACTTCAAAAAAAAGTTGTTAATGCATTATAGTATCTTCATAAATATTCCAAATTACATGGTTTTATATTTCATTTTACGCAGTCATTAATCCGTCCAATACAAAATGAAGGGTAGGCTAATTTGTATCGCCCTGATTAAAACATTAGAATTTATACAAAAGTGATCACTGCATGGAATTTCCTTCCTCCGCTAGACGTTCCGTCAGCATTTTCCGAACTAAGCGAAGGTAGACAAGACAAACTATTGAATATTAATAATTATTGGGAAGACAACAACTTGGGAAGGTTGATACGCACTTATTAAGATAATTCATTGCTTATGTCATATTGTAGAGCACGCGAAGACATATGGCTGATCGTTTTGCATGAAGTAATAACTCCGTTTACGGTTGGAATAACTTTTGGAGGTCATCTTTTGAGTCCGAAAATTCTACGATCTCCACATTAGGTGACAATATCTGTCGTAAATACGATACAACTAAAAAATCCACAAACAGTAATCATAGCGGAATTACTAACAGTCATTTTAGCAGAAAGTCAAAATATGATAAACTATCGATACATGACGCTGCAATTCATTAAACATATTAGTTAAGTGATCTTAAAAACTATTAGCGTTAAGGTTCTAATAAAAATGAGATATATATTGAACGCCATTATGGATTTTCTAGTGATTCACATTTGATAAGATATGAATTTTAAACACATTCCTTATTAATCATTTGAATATTTATTAATTTTACTTGTGATTGGCATTTAATGTTGCTATTTTGTCTATCGCGCTTATGTCAGACACGGTTTATCATACGAATTTTATATATTACCGTTCATTAATTCTTAACGTGATTTGAATATCATTGTACTATTTTAGTAATTGGGGGAATTAAAAACAACATTTCTTTAATTTGATATTTCATTTATTTTATGACATATGCGATCAGCATTTGTTTAGTGGGAGTAATATCTTGATTATTGAATTACCTTTTCAAGTTAAATGAATTCTCTGAAGTCAAGCTATGATTTTAATATTTACCAGACACCATTTCTGAATTTTTCTAGAATATATAGGTGTTTTATCTAACAAGAACAGAATTTCCAAATAAGCTTATGATATACATTTAAAAATAATAAAATGATCTTTTATTAAAAACAACAGATGTCAAATTATGCAATTTGAAAATTTTGATTTTTAATGTGATGATTCAAGTAAATATTAATGTTTCCTCTCTTTAAAGTGGATCGGTATTAATTAAAATCAATTCTTGAAATGATTCATTAAGTATATTCAAAATCGAATAAATACTAAAATTGTCATAAATGATATAACCTAATCGATAGTTGTATACGATAATCAAAATATTGTTTTTGTTACTGTTTAGAATTCGCCAAAGAGGGCCCTCTTTCTTAAATCAAACAATAGTCATTTAAATGAATATTGACATCTTATAACAAAAATATTTAAAATTATCTGTTTAACTATTGTTTGAACGGATTCATAGTCATTTGTATACATTGAGTAAAGAATCTAATTTCATTGCAGAATGTTTTCAAGCCGAAAAATACACCTTGATAGTGACTTCAAGGTCCGAACTCTATTTTATCATGGCCAAAATATCTACCTCCAATGTAACCTAATCAGCATAATGAATAATGATATTAGTATTAATCTTAATTATATATCGAAACGTCGAATGATTTTAAGCAATTGAGACTAGGCCATTTTATTCTCGAAATCGTTTAATGTAAGTGGCAGTCTTGGCTGAAGTTAAGAGAACATGACGGCATTAATGATAATCGTTTCTCAGTTACATATCTTCACTGATAATATTCTTGGATAATTTGTAAAAAATTTGAAAAATATTAAATATTTTTGTCAAATCATATTAAAATGTTGAATTATAAAAATTGAAAAATGAAACAGCATAACTATTTATCATTAAAATACGCCCCTACATTTATAAAATAGAATAGCATACAAACTGCTGAACTACATAGGCATGTTTTGGGATGATGAAGTAAATTTCATATAACACAAAATAATCTTTTTGTTTCTTCAAATAGCTCACTCTATCCATGTCAATATTTTTCAATTTAGAATATTTCTGCGAAATAACATAGTCGCATTTAATTAATCAAAGATTTAATAGTGAAATTAAAGATTCGTACGATATGAGTCCCGATGATGATTTTATAGTTAATTAATTCCGTCGTATATGTAACAAAATATTTAGTTGAAACCTATATAAATGCCAATTATATATTATTAAACATGGCCGAAATTTGTTTCCAAAAATTTTCATATAAAATAGTTAGATAAACATTTCATTGATGAAAAGGAATAAATTAAATCAAAAACAATCCTGTTAATATTTAAAATCAGGTATCAAAAATGATAGAATAAAATATTAATTGTTGGCATAGATGGAAATTGAGGACGAAACTAATGCGTCTACTAGAAATCATAAGTTCTCGTTAAGAATCGATATTTTATTAAAGCGGCATCATTACACACAAAAAAGGAATAATTGAGGAAAACATGTGTTGAAAAATTTTTTATCAATTAAGATGTCAATTTTTGTATTCTGTTTAGTGTAGTAACCTCATGTAAGGCAATCTGAAAAAAAATTGTATATTTCGGCTTTTCAAAATTTAGCGTTTTGTATTCAAATATCTAATATCATTACATGATTTAAGACATAAATCGACGTTCATGTTTTGTAAACATTAATTTTAATGATATATTTAATAAATTAGTTAAAAAAATTTAAGGTTTATATTTTCAAACAATGCCTGGAGTCGCAAGACAAATAAATAAATTCATTCATGTTAAACTTTTCATAATTTATTACATTTCTGTCGATTTTTTCATACCTTTGGCATTATTTTAATGGTAATTTTGAATTTTTAAAGATACATGATATCATTAAAGAGAAGATACTAAACGTTAGGCAAGACCCTTATTAGGTACTCCAATTTTAATGATTGATATTGCAGTTTAAGTATATGCGATGCAGCGATTTCAAGTTATGCAGCTATTGCATATATATCTGATCTTCGTTTTTTGAAAAAAATATGATATTTTTAGCTCAGCGAACCTTAATGGAATACCTAGACGAATTTCGGCAGTTACTGTCTGGAGTTAATTGCCAACATATTATTTTGTTTGATTTTCATATTCCAAGTAATTTTTTAATCATTTGAGACAGACAAATTTCCGCCTATTCATTAAGTGACAATATCCATTTCGATATCCATATATGTGATATATTTCCAGATTCATTCAGCCGCTGAACATTATTTGTTTAGAATATACCCATACACTCATTCGGTAAAGGTTTGTTATATTTTGGGTATGATAATTATTATATGTCGACAGTGCTTCTCACTGCTCAAATGTAGGATTTGCCCTTATCATACTTTGAATTATTTTAAAAAGAACCTCTAAATATTACCATCTGAAAGATGAAGAGTATTTTATAATTTAAAAATATTTTATCTAAAATATCATAAATTTGATTAGAAAATAGTTATACAGAATGGCTGATCGTATTTTGCATTGATAGATAAAAGATTTATTTGTGGTTTCTATATTAATGTTCGAAATAAGTCAAAGTCGAGATATAGGACGTCATTGAAACAATGAATTTATTATATCTAATTGATTAGTCTATCTTGAATAAACAAATAATTACTTTATTACAACAAAGATCATTTCGTTAAAAAAACCATGTCGTTTACCGTTCAAACTAATAAAGAATATCAATTTTTATCAGCCAATGCTTCAGCAAAATCTCTTCACAAGAAATTTATTCGTTACGCATGAAAATGTTAGAGTGGAAATTAGCATTTAGCGCATATGTATATATATATATATATGTGAATATCGAACTTCTAGACACATTTTAGATCAATATTTTATTCATTGTTGCTGTGTTAAACTTACATTTAATGAAATTGCTTCTCAAATACCGTTGACTTGATAAATTCTTCACGAATGTTTTAAAATAGATAACAGTTATCAATGATTTGTCTAGTCTTTTTTTAAACATATATGGTTTTAAGATCTATTAAATAATATTTGCAGTTGATTTAATAAATTGTCCCATAAAATGAACTAATTTCCACGTCAAAAAGATTAAGATTCTGCTGACAAATTTTACTTTTTGAAGTCCATTTCCTAGTTAGCAAATAAGTGAGTAAAGCGCAATTTGAGAAATTATTTGTATCCTCAAATCTTATGAGGTGTTCTGAAATAATCGAAGAATTATTTTGAGAAAATCAACATAAAGAGATTTTATTTATTTTTGTATTTATTTCAAACATTTATGAGAAATTAACAAAGATTCATAAGAGCTTTCTTAAGAAACAAACAATATGGCAAAGATTATATGTTTGATGTTAGTTAAAAATTATCAGGAATTGAGAAATAATATAATACAGAACCAACGGATCCATGGTTCGATTGGCTTTCAGAATATATATTCATTTGTTCTCACACAGAGATTTGTCTAATATAAAAAAATAACATTGTTTTTCATAATTGGCAACGATGAAAAACATAATAATTATGTTTTAAATTTAGAAAACTAACAATCAAAATGTAATTAGACGCATTATGAAATGATTTTTTCGTTTGTGGCAAATTTTTATACATAAGTGGCTGAGATAATTTATACTGCGTAAAACTATATATTATTAGTTATAGACCGAAAATCTATTTTCATTTTCATCCGATAGAATATGCTGGTTTTGATGTATGGCGTAACAATATTTCTAGATAGTATATTTGCAAAATATTTCTTATATAGATAGAGTGCGACTTTATTATGATTCCAACTAATTCATCGTTTTATCGGTCCTATTTTCAAAAATAGTATTTTGAATAGGACTTGATTATCTTCAAGTAAATTATAATACGATTTTTGTTCATAAAAACGTGAACATTTGTTAATATGTTGATTATCACTACATTTTTTGAACATTAAAGCAAACTTAAAATAGATTGTTCTAATAAAAATATATTTTATATTCGTTTTTAAAAACCTTGATGCAAATAGAAATCATATATTTCTAATAATAATTGACAAATGAAATTGTAATTTTTTTTCTAGATTTACTTTAAAATATTTAATTTTTAATAAATATTTATTAAACCAATATTTCTGCACTAAAACCTTCCCAAACATATACTAAATATATTCTTGCTGATTATTCTAACCATAGTATTTTGGATATTTACAATTATCTTAACAGTAAAATCATGTATGCTAGCTTTATGTAGTAACCTAAATTCGAGATACATAATATTCTGTTTTCACCCGTCTCAAATTTAACAATTTATACATTTCAATCGAATTGGTTTGAATTTATTATTAAAATACAATCAATTTATATGACCGATATTGAATCAGGAATATAATTCTGAATATATTTTAGGTTTAAAATGGTAGATCTCATTCTTTAAAAAAAATAGTGGTATTATTGATGAAATATTTGGTCTCCACCTGAATTATCCATTAATAAAAATTCGCTTTTTATCGAAAGTAACTTTATACATTCAGGTATCTGTTTGAGGATATTAAAGTCTACATAGTCAGAAGAAGTTATAGGTTTTTGTATTATTAAATGAACCATTTATATTGATAAATAAATATATTCACATTTTTAAAAATAATAATAATAAATGGAAATTCGTTCCAGATGTTCTACAAATTCAAAGTTTGGTAAAAATTTCCTTAAAATGCCAAAACCTTATCATGAAAGATTGCTAAAGTATTCCGAATTAACACAAAAATTATTTAAATAATGAACATCGAATTGAAGAATTCTTTAAGAAATGCGTGAATGAAGAGTGTCTGAAGAAAATAAAATTTATTAGATGTTTTATGCATTGATCATCACAAAAAGTGCATTTATTAATGTAAAACAGATATCTTTACTGATTATATTGATTTTCATCGGTTGAAAGTAGCATTTTTACTCGAATCGATCCAAGGCCGATAGAATAAAATAAAAAGTTGTGCCATTAACACAGTTTTTAGATTTTAGGTTTTTTAATTCTAAAAAAAATCATTTAAATTATAGTGTCATTACAACAAAAATATACAGAGCTATAAATTAAATGCACGGTTAGAAAAATCGGCTGCATATTTTTAACCATATCATTATGAGCCAAAAAGCGAATCAGCGTCTTTCTAATCCTTAAATGATTTGTACGATTATATTGTAAGGTATGAAAAAATATAACGTCCTATTTCTTGAAATCGATTTTATTCATAATATTATGACGCGAAAACAAAAAATAAACTCTGGTAAGCTATAGTGTTTTTATTTTATTATATTTACAAAGTAGAAAATGTTTGTGAACTTAAAATTTGGTTATTAAATGACGAATAACAATTCTTTTGATTTAACTGGTACTCTACAGATTTTTTGTTACAAATGAATCGATAAATATATTACCGAAACAAAATACAATCTCGATAAAATGTAATCGGATAAAAAAAATATGTACAAAAAGTGATTTATTTATGATTATTATATGATGATAAAATTTATTAAGTTACAAATATCTAATGCAAATTTGGAAACAAAAGGAAACCATATAGTTTTGAGAATTATTACGGTAGTAATCGGATTCTCATGATGTTTTCGTTATCGGATTAAAAGGATAATTAACTATGTGGTAGATGGTTCGTGATTTATGGCCTTCATTATTATTATGAATGGAATATTTATTACATTTTTGATTGTTTTACATTTTGATATCCAGGGGTGTCGAGTGAGATTTATTTTTATTAAAGAAAGATATCAAACTGGTAATTGAAGAAATTACACTCACAGCCTCAATAATCTGCAACTTACATGTCCACTACAAACAGTAATTACATTACGATTCATGTAGCATCAATCATACATTCAATGAAAAACATATTATGCCCCCAAACCTCGCTCGTAATCTTCCATATATAGAAATAAATTTTGTGAATAAAGACGCAAGTTTTTTAATTTACATTTATTATAAATTATTATCTTCATGGAAATTAAGGCTTACTCATTTCATATTCTCTTTTAAGTTAAAGAAAGAAAGTGGTATATAATTGAATGATGAAGATCTTGTGATGTCTTCTATATCGAAAAATATAGATTTTATGATTATTAACGACATTTTAATACTGAAAAATAAGTTCTTAATAATCAAACCAAAGGAACATGATGATTTAATTATAAATGTTTCAATTGAAATGCTAACCGTCAAGGTATCAAGCATTTCCAAAAAATACAAAAATTTCACAAGTAAACTATGATAATATTAGCAATCGCGCCTTTGACCGATCCTACCACTGTTTATGTCTACGTCGAGGATAAACATTTTCAAAAAAGTAGTTGAGTATTATCAATTAGGAGAAACTAAAAATCTTTTGGTTACTAAAAAATTCAAGATTTCTTTGTCTCTGCTCATATTTATGGTAGGTTTCATCACGTATTTTTCGAAGTTTCGAAAACTTTTGACAAAATTATTCAGATTAATTTCCCGAAACTGATACAATATTCATTATTTTTACTGTAGATAGCTTATTTTTTATGAAAAATTATTTTTGAAGATTTAAATTATTGAAAAAATTAAGGGTTTAAGTTTTTCGAGATTGAAAATGATTAATGACAGAAAACATATCGAGATCAACTATCAAATAAATCGTACGATATACATTCTCAATGTTAGAGATAACATTTTTGTGACATAATAACAATTGAAGCCCTTTCCTATTGATTATTATATTGATTTAATTTACCTTAAATTCGTGAACAGTAAACCATGTTAAATTTTCTACTGGTCTTTTTTTAAGTTCTGTGTATTTTTCATCCAGAAACTTTTATCAATGTTTTCTGATTATTATTAACTTTTTCAATTTTTATTTGTCAACTTTGCAAAAAGCCATGCGCAAAAAAATATTTTATAAAATCAAAATTTAAATCCTGAGTGAAAAAAAGGGAAAAATTGTAGTGTCCTGAAACGAACTCAAGGAAAAACATTCTCATAACATGTCTGAGAGTTTCAGGAGGTTATTAAAGGAGTATTTGTTAGATCTATATGTTTATACAAAAAACAAGAAAAAGTATAAATGATCTAGGCCAGATGAATATAAAGAGTTAAAGGTATATCATCAAAAGTAGGTATGAGGAAATCAAAGCAAAACTCAAGGAAATACAATACATCAAATCATTTTTCAAAGCATTGTATTCAAATAAAATGATAAAAGAAACCAAAAGTACTACGTAAATACACCCTTTTACATCCACAATTTCCAACTTTACGATGACTACATTTAAAGCTTCCTATGTTGTATTTATAAGTAAATAGATATTTATTTGGATTTTAGCTTTTGTGGTTTTCATTATATTCATTCAGATTCAAGAGTAGAATACGTGTGGTCGTTGACTGAGATTTGATATTGTATAATAGAAATAAATCTTTCTAAAATTACTTTTTATAATAAATTCAATATCCGAACCTTTGAATGTCAGCATGGAAAATCTGTCATTTTGGACGGAAAATGGTGAAATACAAATAAACGATTACATTATTTCACGATTTTATGATCGTTGATGTAGTTCCTTGGTTGCGATTCGATGATGTCGTGCCAATAGATGAGATTTTTGGACTTTAATAAAATTAAAGATTTGAAAATCGGAATAGAAAAATATTTTTGAACTGTAAAAAATTACTTGGTTCATTTTAAATAGAAAGGATGTAAAATTTTACCATATACACCGACTTCAGGTGTATATGGAACCTTGATTATGTGCCAAAAGAATTGAAATCTAAGTTTTATGATATTTTTCATTAAATAGATGATTATAACTACATAAAACCAATTTTTGCTTCTCTCTATTATTCAGCGTTTAGTAATTATTGTCTCCGTAATTCTGGAAATTTTTTGCAGGATACATTGGATTCCAAAAAAGTAAAAAACTTTTAATAATTATTGATTTAAGAATGTGCCTGGATAAAACAAGTTTATCAGACTCTCCACATCGCGATGTCAGTATCTCTTCATGGTTTTTAAGTCATGAGATGAATATCGTCTACAAATTTGACTTAATACTTTTATATGGACAATCTGGAAAATGTTAAAGCGTGTTTTATTAAACAAAATTGAAAACTTTTCTCTTAACACATAATTTGATGGAATAATACTCAAATTTTGAAAACCATAGTATACACATGCTAAAGATAAAAATAATTGAATTTATTGAATAAATGAATCAATATAGTTCATCTCGATATAAATTTTGATAATTTATTCAAAATATGAACGAATAATTTTTAGTTTGTTTATGCACAAGCCAATATGAAATCTTCGAATTTATTGACTGTCAAAAGATGATGTATTTATTTCAGATGATGTTTATGTTCAAAAGATGAGTTGAGTGAGCAAAATGACAATTAATTTTCAAAAGGTTTTTATCAATTGACGATATTTAACTCAAAGAATACTAAAAATCGATCCAATAACGGTTGTTTGAAAGAAATTGAAGTGTAAGTCTTAAAAACGCGCTTACTTGAAAATATACATCATTTTAAAAAGATTATAAAAATTATATTTATTCTTAAAAAACATATATCAAAGCATTAATTTTTGTGTTTTACTTTTTGAGGGAATATTTTTGATTTTTTAACCTCTCTGTACTGATAGTTCTTTGATTATCACACATTAGCGTAAATTCAATCATATGAAAATTTATTATTATAATCACCTTTAAGATACTTCCACTCTCTTTAAAATGGATATTTATAATTGAAATTTATTTGATACACGAAAAAATGGATCTATAACATAATGCCGCCCTGTAATTTTAGAACTCTTTCAAGTTTAATTGTTCCAAAAAGTATTGAAATATGTATAAATGCATTTGAAGATTATTTATAGCATATGATCTTCTAAATCTGATTTTTTGATTAAATATTTGGGTATATTTACCAAGAATATCGTAAATATCGCTAACCGAATCTTTTAATCCTGTTGTGTCAAATGAAATAAAACGGCGACTCTAACTCTGTCAACACTTTTACAATTATATTTTACATGCTCTATTCATATTTTTTCTCTTATTTGAAACTTAACACTAGTATAATTTGAAGTATACCCCTTCGTTTCGTATAAATCAAGAGACTTGGGTAAGAGTTCAAATATTTCTTTTGATGATAAGATTTCAAGTTTATTAAGGTCGATAATATTTTTCTATGTGATATCATTCAAAGTTGTTGATGTTGAAATTTGAATATTTATATGATAATTTGATTAATAATATTATTAATTCATTAATTATTAGTTAAATTATATTAATATGATGTAACGAAGTAAATATTCGTTTTATATTTTCAGCGTATGTAGAATTGATTAAAAATACATGAGATAGTCAGTTATGTTCTGGTTCGAAACATAAAAGTGGATATTTACATAAGTTTTCGTTCGGTTCAGGCAAAGGTTTATATATGATAAATTCAAGGGTATAGACCAAGTTTTCAGTTGTAGATTTTCGCGTTAATTGGTTCAGTAATGCGTTTAAAATTTTTCATTTCTGCTTTTCATTATAACAAATTTATCAGGTTGCGATTTATGCATTAAAATCTCAATTGTATATATATTTTAATGAGGAATATTTGAAACCGTATTGATCAGATAAATATATATATCATTATTTACATTTCCATGAAAATTTTCATTGGACTTTGAGTATCATTTTTTGCATTTATATTATTTGAACAAGATAGACTTTCTTCTATGATCGAATTTATTTTGAGCGATTAATTTTTAAAATCACCACAAATTAACCTATTCTTTATTCACAACAAATATTTGCAACAATTAAGAATTTATATGAGTGGAATGATATCAGTTTTATTCTATTCAGCCATTCTAACTTTTTACCGTTATGGGTATATTTTCACTTAAATCTTACTGCATCACCATCCTATTTTAAACAGGATTAAAAAGGTATTTATCACGAAATAGTTTTCCTTACTTGAGATAGATGAATTATTTTGCCTCTTAAGAAATCAATGATCTAAAACCTATTAAAAAATCTAAAGGTATATGACATAAAATTTGGCACATATGAGAAATTTTGATAAATAAGATAAAGACAGATAAATGGGGATTCGAAAAATATTAAACAAAAAATATTCAGCAATTAACAATTTCTTAAATAAAGTTCTGCAATCAAAATCATTGTTAACTTTAAATTTATAAAATATATATGAATATAAAGGCATTAAAGACAAAACGATCATAGGTTCATAGTTAGGTTTCTTTATCTAATCATGAATTCCATGTGAGATAATACATTAAAATTACATGGATTTTAAAATGTAAATATAGTGAATATGGACAAGACCGATGGCTATTCAACAAAATATATCGGTGACTTTGTGAAGTTGATTTTAGAATCTTAAATTTTGATCCTTTTGTGTTATAGGTGTATAAGATTCATAGGACATGTTAGACGTACTAAACAATATCTATTATAACAAAAATTGTGTTCAAAATTGCAAATTATTTATTTGAAAAATATTTAATAAAACCAAAAAAATGTGAGCGATGTCTGTCTCAATTTTGTGGATAAAAAATGGACTGTCTATTAGTATTAATAGTATTATAAAACTCACTTAGTCGAAATAGTTAAATAATGAAGAATATAAAACACAATAATTAAAAATCAATTCAACTTAGATCGTATGTCATTATTAAACATACACTCATTTCTACTAAGTGACAAATCCGATGAATTCAACACAATTAATACCATTTTTGAACTAGTAAACATCATGTTTGATTTTCAAGATGGCTGTTGTCGGTTAGGAATGGGTTATTTAAGTTATACGATAAATGTGATAATAATGTAGGTAGTTTATTGCATAACGATTGTGATTCATGCCGAATATAAAAGGAAAATGCGTTGATTATATATATTCTCAAACAATTTTATGTTGTGGCATAGTTTTTTGTTAAATTCTTCTGTATTAGTACGTTATAGCTAGCCAAAATTATGGTGATGAGTAAGCTCGAGGTTCATCATGTCTTTTCAAAATTTATTTGATGGAAAACAAAGTTGATACCCACAAAGTCTGTTTTTCGAATTACTCAAAGAATTTACAACCATAAGTACTCTAATTTTATTGATAAATATGAAGGAATTTTTAAAATGAAACGATAATCATGGATTTAGATGTTGAATTTTATAGTTGTAATGATCACGAATATATCACATTATTTAAATATAAAATGGAATACAATCATTAGAATGAGATTATTGGGTATTTTTTAGCTTTTTAGAAAGATTTCAATGCATTTTTTTTTAAAAATATTATATGTTTTGGGATTTCAGCATATTTATTAAATTATATGTTCTTATATAATCATTAAAATTCGTGACTAGTTTGTAACCTTAATCACACAATTTCTAATGTTTGAAAACTGATTGTTATGAAAATTCTAGCATGTCAATACTTTAAATTTCGGATGTTATCAATTAGTTTGTATGCCTATGTATCAAATAAAGCATTATTGTAATTAAAACTACTCAATCGAATATATACTTTTTTTTATAAGATTTAATTTTATTTACCTATTTCATTCGTTAATATTCGTGGAACATGTTAATTACAACTATTGTGTATAAGCCAATTGGCTATATTTTAGAATAACTAACTAATTTATGGTATATTGGTAATTTTGAACGTAGTTCAGGTTTATCTATAACATAATTCTATTCAAAAATAGTAAAAATATACTACATTTGAGCTTCAAAAGACAGTCTCTTTTCTTTAAACTATTTTGAATTTAATAATCTTGAATTGCATTTGTTCAAATAAATATTGAGATCTACAAGAAACTACATCACACACAATAGCGATACTCGTAAATAGCCGAATCCTTCAGAAATTTGTTCAAGTTTTCAAAATCTGATGAAAATAGATGAAATATGTTTTGACATACGGCCGATGATATCTCATATTATGATGACATATCCTGTACTTTGTCAAAATTTATAATTTTTTTATGAATATAAATAGCCAATTTTATGATAACAGATTGTTAAATCTTATTCGAGAACCTGGATATGTTTATGAAAGAATAAATGTTAAGTTTATCCCCATTCTGCAATTTCACGTGGTAAAATTATTTGCAATTTAATATGCACCCAATCAATCCATAACTATGTACTTACTTTTGGCATCGATTCCATCAATATTCAAAGTTCATTTTCAATATAATCTTTTGTGCAATCAATAATTGTATCAATGAAGGCCATTAATTCGTGTTGTAAATTTGTTTTTATGTTAAATAACTGACAATAGGTTCAGGAAAAATTAGCAGTACTTTCAATAACAATCAAAATATTTATCCGTAAGAAAACGACGACACAAACAGCATATGTTATAGAATTTCTAATCAACCATATATTAAACAACTACAAATCTGTAACTTTCTTAGCGTGAAAATGTATTTTTCATATATTATATGAACCATCGTCAATTTTTCTCAAACTCTAGACAACTTGTGATATTAATCATCGAAAAGATAAATTCTAGAATCGAAATAGATTATAATCGATAAGTACTAATCGCAATGTGTTATATGTTGATATTTTCATCCTATAATACATCTCTAATTTGTGTGACATCGTTCACATTAAATTGATAAAATATCCTCATTCAAATTGGACGCCATTTTTTTAACAGATATTGTTATTATCAAAACCAGTAGATATATCAACTTAGATATTTCTGTCATAAATTAATAAATGGCTTACGACCATTTACAGAATTTCAATCCATTATCGCGCAAATTCTATTTTAAATCGCTCAGATTCCATTTCATATCCCGCAAATCACCTTTTTAATTGCTCATAAACAAAACTTCTTTTTGAGATATTTAATGAATAATTGAAATGAGAATAAGGTTGTAAAATTTATATCAATTTTCTAGCTGATATTTATTTACGCCAATGTTTGTGCTGATTTCCCCGCTGTAAAAATATCCAACTCAAGCATGAACAGTAACTGGTGTATAATACTAATTTATTGATGTCGTAAGCCCAACAGCTTTTTTTCTTCCCATTCACCCACACTTTCCCATGAATATGCTTTTTTCTAAAAAAGCATATGCATCCGGAATGATGAAACGTGACAGATTCTGATGTATCAATTCTCTCGTGAAACTAATTTTATGATTAGTTTCTTTTTGTCGCAAGTATAACTATAAAAATATCAACACAAATTGCGTGACACCTCTAAATTAATATTGAAAATAATATTTCTCGTTTCGATCAAAAATAAAGGACAGATATTAATATATTAATTTTCAAAGATGAACGTAAAAGTGTTTATTATTTCAAATCTATCAGACTACAATAGGTGCTAATCTTGTCTTAATATTTGTTGATGAGTAATTTTAGTTCTTTTAAAAGAAATGAAATATATTATAAACTTCCGAAATTCAAAATCTTATGGATTAAATTTCGCTTAAAGTTTCTATTTTTGACAGTGTAAAGACTCAACACAACTGCCTTTGAAAAGATCGTGTCGTTTAGAATTAAAAAAGAACTACTTCAAAACAATAATCCCTAAATAGGTGAATTTTTATCGATACTCAAACTAGCTATTTCATCAGTTCAGTAAAATACCAACGTAAAATATAATGATAAAAATATAATAAAGTCTCGATTTAATGATTAATACTTTTCAAGGGTATAAAATTGGATATTTAAAACGATTTTAATAAAGACAATTGCGAAAAAAATACAGATGAATAAATATCAAAATTATCGATAATATATGCGATTGTGTAATGTTATGTTGTTTTGGTAGACAGTTTATTTCTTTGACTATTTTTTTACATGTCCTACCTTGTAATATGAATAAATCTGCAGTGTGACGCAGGTTATCAATTCAGATACACAAACAGCTGCGATTACATAAATGATGTCCTGTATTACATGACTTATAACTTTAACCAAATTGGTCGACTTTTTATTCAGGTCTTCCTTGAAAATAAAATGGCATTGGTTTTCATCTGAATCACCTATCATTAAGACCATATCAAGCAGTTTATATATAACAATTTATCTAATGTTTAATTCTCTGACAAAAAATGCTTATTTACACTACATAAATGCATTGCAAATACTATATCGCAAAATAAATGATTTGAAAACATCATATCATTTTATTGAGTTTTATATCATGCATAAATGCGTGATAAATGAGAAAATTTGGTAATGACCGAACAAAAAAAAATTTTGGTGATTTTCACTATTGTAAATAAAATTCAACCGGGCTGGAGCTTATATATAATAACTCTTCGTTTCTTTAAGAAATAAATAAATGTGTTGTTCTGAGTGATTTTGTTAAAACATATTGAAAATTATGGTGTTATATTTGGACGAAAGCAATGTTTCCCAAATGAAAATATGACGATTTCGCCACTCAAGTATTCTCCAATATCGAATATAAGTTTTCTTCACAGCTTTATCCAAAAGCTGATAAAAAAGCCTAGATTTATAGTTACAGGATTCTTAAGTCAATTTACGTTTTCTACTATTCAATTTTGATTTCTTAGTTAAATCTGATATACGAAAATTTTTATAACAAATTTAATGGAACATTGAACCATAATAACGATGCTCGTTTCATTTTCTAATATTTATGCATCTTCTAAATATGGTTTCATGTGGCGATTCTAAACATCGCAGTCTATTTTCATGATTTAAAGCAATAAAATAAAGGGTGAATAGTCATTATACCGCTTCTTAGAGTACGAAATATCGGGTAAAAGAATCTATATTTTACTGTGTGAATAAGAGATATGGTGTTTTGTAAATAGAAATCAACAACTGACCGTATTTGGGAGAACGTTTTTAGGGAAAATTGGAACCTGTTTTCGACACATTCAATCAATCACTCCAACAAATAAAAGGTGCGTTGTCATCATAGACAATGTTAGAGTTAACAAATTCTCAACAATCAGGAATTGTTTTCACTTAAATATCACGAAATTTGCTATTTACGGCACTGAATACACTTCCTAAACCCTATCGAGGAGTTTGTTTTAATGTTGCAACGTTACTTGAGATGGACTACGCCCGAAAATGAGCACGAGCCATTCTACTGCATAACATAAGCGCTAGACACGATACTGAGAGAATATTAAGTGGTTAAAACCGCCACATGCAAGCTATGTAACCAGGTCTATAAGCAACGCAATTATTAAAAATTTAAAAAAATCATTAGTTCTTTTCATTCTTGGATTTAATTTTTTTCTTATTTGTGGTCTATGAACTGATCGGAGTGAAACCAAAATTCAATTTGAGAAAAAACAAATTGACCTCCGAACCCTGTATCATGGTTTTTAGCGTCAAAAAATACATCGTAAATATCTAGTGTTTGGCATTTAATACATACATTATCTGTATAACAAAAATTACTCAATATATCAGATAATCTAAAACGGAATACTAAGATTCGAATTCTGATCATGAAACATATTCTTGTAGATATCAACGATTTTCATTAGAACGGATGCAAATGAAATTAAATCAAAAAACATTCAACGTCAAAAATGAACATTACCACAAACGGAGTAGTAACCACGATAATAGTTTATAATAAAGTCAACATATTTAGACCTTTACTATGAATTTAATTAGTTTTCAAATGATCAAGACAGTAATGACAAATAATTTGACCAAATCTATCGAACATTTAAATACACTGTACCGTAACATTACCTGACAAAAATGTGCGCTTAACCGGATATTCGAGTTATACGATCACCAAATGCATCCCCGGCATTTCCGCTGCTAAAACTGGTAGATACAAAAATTAGAGGGTGTTTTAAACAGAAAAAAAGTCTAGCACATACTACGATTACTTGAACAATGAAAACTGTAAGAACTAGTATTTTAACGCAGCGATTGTAACAACGTTCTATGAAATAATTACCCTCAATATAAAATGTTTGATTTCTAGAAATTTGACAGCTACTTCAGGGTCCTTAGAATGAAGTTTTAGTGCAAAATATTTTGTGTTGCCAATGCTAACTACTATTACCAATCAAGAATTGTTTCTGATTTTTGAAATTTTTTTATTTAAATTAAAAGGAACATCATATACACTCAAATCAGTAAAATTGCGAAGTTCCAGGCCATGTTTCAAGCTGCACTTAAACTTATCGTCCAGATATCAGACTTAACTATCCCCTGCGACATTGAGGTCGGATTGATTCAGCGCGTGCACTTAACTGGTGTCGATTGTGTATTATGCATATAATGAATACTACCATATCTTTTCCGAATTTAACCGAATAAAATCTATATGTTATTATAACAATACGGATTATTAATACAATAACATTGTTAAGCAGATTATACACTTCATCACATTACTGATTAATTTTTAATATCATTCAAAATCACATTAGATTTCTTCGATATATTCATTTTCATAATAAAAATCTTTTACTATTCGTAATTGATCGTATTGTAACTGGCAAAATTTGATTAATGAATTGAAAAAAACATCTACGTCGAGGAAAATTAAAAATACCATTTCATGAGTTAGACACGTTTCCCACCTCAACCTCAAATCTTAAAAGAAGGTTGGTAGTTGTTTTGATTGGAAATAGAACTCAATTTGTTAAGAGGGAACTAACAAAGAGTTAACTTATTAATCATGTGAATTATAAAATACTATTCAGAAAACCTAATGACGTCGGTTTTTTATACATTTAAATTCCGTATTGTATATGTTTGAAATCTTAAATAAGATAGATTTGTTGTCATCATAGGAAGTGAGTCGTCATCAGATCAAAAAGAGATCCAAAAACAATTAAATTAGTCCTTTTAATTTAGACATCATGAGAGTATTTCAAGTAATTAAAATAATATCAATGAATATGTATCCCCCAAGTTTAGAGATATTGATTTAATAAAATGTCAAATGGCACTTTCCGGCGAAGTCGAACAATAAACGATCATTTTTGGTGATATAAAATGTAAAAATACATCTAATTCATTGGCATGGGAGTAGTAACACAGAAATCGTAACGCTAATAATGAAGAATTAGTTTTATCGAGTTAATGTGATGTAATGTGAACGATTAATACCAATGATTTTGCGTGGTAAATGTGTAATTACAGTAAGAAATATAATGGAGATCAAAAAGCTTATCTTACCTTCTTCTTTCGATGTTTCGATTTTCGAATCCTCTTTTCCATACATGGAGATGCGGTCAATTATGTATTTTGCCACTGTTCGATTAATGTCATCACTTGAAACAAATTCAGATATAATAGCTTTCTCCACTAGATCGTTGACATCATAAATCAAGTTTCCTTTGATTGCATCGTGGTATTTGTTAAGTTTTTGATTTAGATTACGTTGAGCCACCTCAGGACTTAGTGACGATCTGGCTACGTGTGCAGAATCGATGTTGGCGTCACGTCTCTTGATCAGACTTGTTCTAAAATCTAAATTAAAAACATATAGACTTTGGGCAGCCAAAAGGATATCAGATAAAAGTTGTTGGAAACGATTTACATAGCAAAGACCTTGCAGGTAATACACGTTCACGCTTTCAAATTGTTGAAGCGAAGCACCTATTATTCCATCAGGCTGACATTCTGGGGTGTTCTTTAACACCCCATTCGGATCGAGGCAGACAGATATTTCTTGGTGTATCCTTCGGGAACAACCTGGTAATGTATCTGTAATTAAAGATGTCAAACGGCGTATTTTGTTATATTTTTCGAAAAATAACTTGAATGCATGAAAATTTGGCTGCTCTTAATAGACGTTTACATGTAGTGATCTGTAGCCAGAACCGACAACACACACTAACACCTGCAGACTCCTGGTTTCATCATTACAAATATCCACGCCGTTGTTCTTTAAACAGATAATTATTCGAGAAAGTATGTAATCTATTTGATTTTCTAATTACTTGTCAGTTTCGGAGTCAAGTAGTTATCATCCTCTTGAGCTAAGCAACAAAATAAAAGAATCAAAGGAATCAAAACTCTTCTGTACTTTAAATAAGCAAAAAACATCTGACACTCGTTATCGAAATGTGTACCGAAATGTGCCGAATAAATACGACAGATGGGAAATGACAACTTGATGAAAAATAAAAATCGAATTACTTGCTATACACTATAGAGGAAATTAGATACTGGTTATCATTCGTAAACATACTCAAGCTATTTTTTATTCGTAGAGACATTAATTACGTGTTAATATATTACTAAACCTTTAACGATTGATCGTCATTTTTTAGATTGTCAATCAATAAGTTGTGGCGTAATATCTTAACCTATACCCCATGTAAAAAAACGTATACTCTAATTCAAAGGCCGCCTTTTTTAATTTAAAAAATTCATTTAACGAAACATAATGTTTAAATTATTATCTGGATTAGTAGCACGTCTTTATAAACAAAAAGCATCGATAATAATGTTAATCAATTGGACTAGAATTTTATTGTTGGAATGATTCTATACCATCGACATCATAAATACGATAAAATCTAATATTAGCTGTTAATTGACTCGCTATACTTGATTTAGTTTGATTTTAATGTAGACGAAATGTTACGAAAAAAGTTTTTTGTAAATAAAGCGTAATGTCACTTGTGTATTTGATACTTTTTATTGATACTTAACCTCAAAACCGACTCAAGGAAATATTTTACATCCACAAGTTTTGGTTTTGAACCTCTATTCGTTTTTGGATAGTACATATGCATTCTTATTTGTTTTTGTGTCCGGCGAATTTTAATTTTAAAAGGTTCTCTCCTTTTAATAACTGATTCGTGCAGCATGTGATATATTCGTAGTATGATGGTATGCAGGCTTTTTTTTATTATTCTACTTTCGATATGATATTTTGAGAGTGTATGTTAACCTGATGTATCTCAAGGTAATTTTTCATTCATCTATTTACTGTATGCTGTGTTGTTTATACAAGCTGTTAACTCTTCCATTTACTCAAAACTAACTTTGAAGGGTATGTCGACCATATTAATGGTTTATACGAACACAAATTCATAATTCACCGTCTAAAACTGCAGACATGTTACAATACATGATTTGAACCCAAAAAGATGCCAGCTCTCCATTTAACGAGAAAATTTGGAAGCGAAAATGCAACTTTATGGAGTGCCGAGCTATGCGCAAAGCTTATTAATGGTCTTGTAATGTATAGATAAGCGTCTGCTTGATTGATTAACAGGATTGATCCATAAAGTACTAAACCAATCAGTTTATTGTGATCACATATAAGCGGTTAGTAATAATCTTTATTATATCATAATATGAATGATATGTTCGTTTTCGAAAATAAAATGTTACACTTAAAAAAATTCGGCTAATTTCGAATAGCGAAAACTTATGTACATGCGTGTTTAAGATTTACATTTTCCATATAACAGTTTAAAAATTTGTTCTAGTTTGAAAATGAGGATATTTCACATTTACAAAATAAGAACGTAGTATAGACAAACAAAATCTAAATATAGTTTGATTATTACCATTGACGATATGGAAATATCTGACACGTATAGATAATGATGAATTTAAGATACATCTATCATCCAACTGACACTTATGTCGCATATTGAAGTTGCAATCTATGATTGAATGACAGTGCATAATTTGCTATTCTCTGAGAATAAACAACAGTTCAAACGGACACTCTAATGTTCAAAAATATCTGCGGAAGTAGTCGTTCGAGATCTTATTTTTTGATACTAGTAATTATGAAATACTAGGTTCCAAATAATGTTTCGAAATGATCACCAAATTTTATTCATGTCATCAATATTTAAATTACATGAGTATTTGAAATCCCAGAATGAACATCCGAAAAATTATTTTTAATACCAAAGAATATCTCATATAATTCTGACTACGATGATCACAATGTATGCTCAAATCACTATTAAGACCATAAATGATGTTTTATAACAGTTATATTAGTTGGCGGTTTGTTATATTATTGTTGTAAATATTTTAGTAATTTAATCCATTTGATCTTCAGAGCGTTTGCTTCTCATATTGAATATGGACGGTGTGTCATCATGACAAAATTAATAGTATGAATATATTTATTAAATACTATAGGATATTAATAGAATAGAACCCAGAGTATCCCTTTTTTCATTAACTAAATATTTATGAAATGTTTTTTCCAACTTTTCATATTTAAATATAATATTTCAGATAGAAACTAAACATTTTAATCAATAATAATAAAAATATCCACTTTTATCGATATACAATGAAATATTTTAACGGATTCTATAATTAATAACCATAATAACATTAGGCTATTCATGCCTAAATGTTTACTCATTTGAATGAGTTATATCGAATACTGAGCAACTATCAAAACTAGAAAACATGTTAATTTCATTGAAACAAATGGTAAAAAATCATTGAAGCCAAATGAAAGCGTTTCTTCTATGGCATATATATCAACGATATAGTGTTTGTCATTCTACCATTATAAGAAATTAAAAAACAGTTATTGAGTCACAAAATTTACCAAATGTTCTAAATGAGTATGGTAGTCTAGGCAATAAGATTATCAACAAATATTTTCTTATCAAGATTTATAATTATGCGTATTCATATTATTTGTTCAAAAAACTATTAAATGCTTAAATAATACTTTCCGTCATCATTTTCTCAAAGAAAAGTTTTCATTCAAACAAAATGGCATTGTTTTGAGAACTGGAAATGACGGATAAAAACTATATATTGAAGGAAAAATTACAATGCAAAAAAGATAACATCAGAGAATGCATTAAAGAAAATGGAGATATAAATGGATGAATTGTAATTGGAATCATCCAGGATTGCATATTATTATGTTTTGAATTCATTGTTGAAAATTTGACATTTTGTACATATTAGTAAAGTCAAATTTTGGACATCAAGATTACCCCTCCATTCTGAAGTTTGTATTGTTCACTCTCGGCCATGCATGGGTAGGAAAAAACAGATGATTATTGCTTTTTATATTAAATGTATCATAAGGATGTTAAACATGTGGTAAAATTTAAATGTTTTAAAACTATGAAACATAACAACCTGTATAAAAAGATCGATAACAATAACGAATCAATAGAAAATTAAATCAGGTTTCAAATTCTGGTTCATTTTTCGATTTTAATTTTTCTTAACTTTTTCGGAAGCTAAATCTTAAAAATGTGATAATAAGAATGAGAAACTATATATATTTATATATATAAGACAACAGAGTCAAGATGCTGCGAGCAAAATTCTAATAACATATCGCCAATATAATATGAAAAGATACATTAGACACATGATAACTTGCAAAGAATTCCGATTTAGGGAGAACACGTCTAAAAATAAAATATCTATTCGTATATATATTAATTTCGTGTTAATAGTTTTTGTTTCAATATTTCACGAACTGAACAATTACTTGCAATGCTGACTCAGGGTTTTCAAAGTCGATTTATGCATGGCAAAGCTGCTTGTTGATTTTCAAGATCGATTGATCTTAAGCAAAGTCGATTTTGAATTTTTATCAATTATTTTCGTTTGGCAAAGTCGATTAATGGGAGTGCAAAGCCATGTAATATCATATTTTTGTAAAAAAAACAATCAATATGGTAGAATGGAATTAGTTTTACCAATGTTAAAGGTTAAAATATGTCGTTTTCCCTGTGATTATCCATTCAAAACAAAAGAACATATGATACTTCTCTTGAATAATGAGTGTATACTCATGAAATTATACATGATATATAACGGCAGATATTTAAATTTATCAGTTTTTCATGGCCCAATTTTTTTATAAGCAATCGTTTGCAATTCTTTTTAAATATAAAATTATTTGATCGTTATGCCATTTTATACTATATTACTAAAATTATCATAGGTAATTTTGGTGGCAAAATCGAAATATAAAGATAGTTAGATAGCCTATCGTATTATCACAAGGACTCTGATAAATATACATGTTTAAATTATTTTTAACTGCAAAATGTCATTCAGTTATTGTGTAACGATAAAACTAAATATAAATTTTGATTTGAAGAACAACATCATGATAGTTATTTCCATTATTAACATTCAAAATTACATATTATCTAATATTTTACATTCAACTACAGAACTGGTAATTCTCAATGTAAAATAAAAAAATATAATTCAAATGAAGTTTGGAATAATATTCTAGTATTCGCAAATCAACCGTATCACATCGGCAAAAATTACCTAACCATGATTTAGTAAAACTAACGAATTAAATCGGCGAAGAATCAATATTAGACGACACTTTCAGCAACACAGCTGTCCTGAATCTATCTATTACCCAAACCGAAAACTGCGAAACCAAAAATCCATGAAGTGACCGATAGAGACCAACATCATATATGAGACAATCTGTAAGATTCCCTGGATATGTTTCACATCAAGAATCTGATAGACGATATATGTAAAGAATACGCGACGTAATAAATCGTTTTTCGAGTATGCGAAGATAAGTATAATATACACTTCAAACGCGTACAAGATCGATGAATGAAACTAGGTTTTGATTTTGAAACAAACATAAATTTAGATCTTATACAATTATTTATGTTAGATTTAATTCTGGAGCATATGGATATGGTTATTTACAATGTTTCTGTTTTTTGAATTATTGTATCTTTCCTGACAAAAAAAGTTTTTTCATATCATAGTGCATACACCTAGACCTTGACTGTATACACTATGAGCCATTTAATATATCCTTACATCCATCAAGTTAAATTTAATATGATATAAATCAAAATTTCACGACAAAACACTATGTTCAAAACGTGATGTGTTTTTTTTTGAAAATTACATATTTTTTATCCACTGAATGATATTTATTTCATTTATCACTAAAAAACTATAAAAGTTGATTTATTTTATTCATATTCGAATTTACTAATTAATCCTTGAACAAACTTCCATTCCTGACACATCTCTTATCAAATACTACTGTCCTCAAATTGATATGCTCGCAACAATTGAAGAAGTGTTAAAGTAATTATAAAACATCCATTGAATAATTGTCAAATTTTACATCATACACTGTAAATTATTCCATGGAATTTATGTTGTTTAATAGCGAATTTAAATAAATTAACTATGAAATTTTCAAATATAATCATATTATATACTATCGACAAATCAAACATTTCTTTCTCTTACATAATATTTTTATTAAATTAAAATTCGATTTGATATTTAAGAATTAATTTTCTTTTATTTAAACCCCACATTTAACAATTTACTCAAAAAAATGGTTAACATAAATTTTATGTGCCGTGGTAAGATATTTTTAAAAATATTTTTGATTCCGATACCTTCTCTTCTTCTAATGATATTGAAATTTTTGAGTATGAGAATGGTGCTTATATTATTAAATATTATCAATATATATACTGATAGATTCATTTCCATCATTTCGGCACAAATAATATCATATATTAATAAATTTTAAAGCAGGCAAAAAAATAATTATTTCAAATGTATATACAGTGACAGATTATTACTTTTTGATCAATGAAATATATTGAAGTTCTTCGATATTATATGTTCAATAGAAACGAAGAGTACGCTCATTAAAATTTCTCATTCAACATTAAAGTATCTCTTTTAAAATTGAATCAATTAGATCTTGATATGCTTAATTTAATACGCTAATATTGTAAATTAATAAATATATTTTAAGACGATGGATCAATAGATTCAAAGTATATGATTTTTTCATTTGTTTCATATTCTATTTGATGACAATAATTTTTTCGAGAAGCATCTTTTATTTTAAGATAGAAATTTCAGAAGTATGATTATTTCATAACCATTTGCTTTCAGTAAAATAGAACATTAAATAATATGAAGTTTTTACATGTGATTAGATTTGATACAAATTAAACAATCTAAGCATGATCTACTGCATTTTATTGAGACGAATATTGATAAATATTACTCTAAATATATTCTGCATACTATATAAATTATTCACGTAATTTGATATCGTCTTATATGTTGAATCAAATTGAATTTTTTATCATAAACTACATTGGATGAGATAATTTGAGTTACAATTAAATAAATTTTGCAATAGGATATAAAATTTGTGATATACTAATGTCTGTTAATCATAAAAGCAATATTAATACATCATTTGTCATTCAGATATTCCGACATATTTATTCAAAAGTTCTTTGGATTTTTATAATAAAAAATCAATCGATAAATGATGAAAATATTCTTGCTAAAAGGCACACACATATTTCAATAGACAATTTCTCATATCTGACTATATAATCGTTCTGCTTATTCTAAATACCGTAAAAGATAAAATCTTTATTAATTTGCATATACTTTTTATAATAAAAACAACAACAACAAAACTTTTGAATGTCTCAATGTAACTTTTATAAATTTGGAACGGCAAATGGTATTAATTTATAATCCATTTTTATATGTATTAATATTTCAGAGTTAATTAACAAAATTGAGGTGTTCAATCATGTTTAAAATTCTCGAAAAAATAGTAATAGATTCTATGTAACATATTCGTACATAATTATGTTAATTCATTATAAAACAAAAGAACGTCTGCCATTATTTTATACATTTTTTGCGCATGAATAAAATGTTCATCATATTGAAGACGTTTATCTTAATATTCTATTAAGTCTCAAAAACCAATATAATGACTCGAATTCGGATGCTGTATCAGAATCGGTACTTTTATATATTACAAAATCGAAAATATTTTATCTCAAAATCAAAATTCAAGTTGTGATTAACTAAAATTAGTAAAAATCTTGCAATTTTTAAAACTATGATAAAAAATTTTATCATTTAGAAGTAATCAATATGATAGATTTTTCAGATTTTCTTGAAAAAACAATATGAACAATGCATGGAATTATTATCACTTCGATTTTTTTGTTTAAATTTAAAAACTCAGCTTTAACAAACGGTTTAAAAAATTGGATATAACATATAAAGATAGATTAATTCCTTTGTTTTAATAATACTGATCGGTAATTGAGCAGTAAATTATATCAAATTCAAATGTGTTTTCTTTGTAAAATATTACAAATTACATAAATTCAATTTCCATTGAGACTTTTTCGATTATAAACCGAGTGATTTGGATCTGATATAAAAAAGTATGCATTTTATAGCTAGTTAAATATTACAACGCTGCTCATAAATCAGTGGGCGAGTGTCGTGGATTCTTGACATGGAGATAACTTAAAGATTACGTACAATTTTAATAAATTTTTTAGTTATTAACACTCAATGATAATTGACTTTTTATTACTTAAAATTTTTCTTTTGCACTCCTATGCTAGTTTATCAAGGTTTTGTGCACTGATTTTGAATAAACAAAACATAACCTATAAAGATGCTTGTAATAATCACTTTTCAAAAAATGTCAGAATCCATGACACTACGCACTAAGCGATGACCTTGAGTTTGCCTGTTAAAAACAGTAATTATATTTATTTTCTCGGACAAAATTTTCATCGAAATCAAGATTGATTTTTTGAGAATCAAAATTATATTTACAAATAATTAAAATGTTATCGTGTTTATATCTAAGGCCATGATTTAATATGCTCAGATTTGAATTCTTAAATAAGATAACAAAATAGGTGTTCCTCTTTAATGTCTCATATATTTTCAGTAACTCATTACCTGAAATTCTTAACTACATTTCCCATAGTAAAATAGGAAAAATTAAAAATATGTTTTCATTAAAATATCAAACTTGTAATCTTTTATTGATGAATTATAATAAGCATGAAATAAAATATTATTTCATGCCGGATTTTTAGGGAAACGATCATTTTATTTCGTGAGAATGTGTATCGATTCTGCATGTTCACTAGTTTACGTTAAACAATGTTTCCTACAATCATTAATGTTCTAAATATTTTTACATGCGATAAATTTTTTTTCAATTTCTCGATTGTATAATATTTAGGATATTTAATATTGTGTACCAGATAAAAGAATAAAAAATAGGATGAGTTAAATATAAGAATATCACATACATTGAGGACTTTCTTTTTTATATTTTGCAATTATTCGTATTTTCCGTTCACGTGTATTCGTTTTTATCGTCATGTGTTGAGTAGTGCTATGAAGATAAAGAGGTGATGGTTATTTATTGGTTTAGATGGTAGTTTATAAAGGTAATCAAATTAATTTATCCCGTTCTATATTTTTTGGATATATACCCTTTTATTAATCACAGAAATCTCAGAGAACACAACTAAATCCTTTTTATGATCGATAATCAATGCTTGAAATGTTGCTCATGATACATGTTCGAGTTTATAATTATTGAAAATCACACGATACAAGCAAAAATGAGAGAATGATAGATAATATGCTTTGATGTAAATAAATATGAAAATCGTGAGAGATTGGTGTTTTTACAACTTCTGTACTTATCTCAATATAAAATAACATTTATTAAAATTAGTTAATTAGAATTCTGCATGAAGGGATTTTGTATTATTCATAAGTTGTCAATCTGAAGTTTTATTAAAATAATAGAGTATTATTTTAAAATATTCAAGATTTTTATGGAATATAATGAGCGATGACTGAAAAAAATAGCATTTATTATTTGGTTTAATCAAGATAGATTAATCAATGATCAATTGATATTTTACATTTGGAACATTGATCATTTATTTCGTTTTTATGAACAAACAAATTTTTATATTTATTCCTCATTAGTTACTAAATACCAGAAATTTTGTTCGACTCGAAATACAGATATTTGAAAGGTGATAATATAAATTATTGAATACCACTGAATCTCTCAACAATTCATGATATCTTTAATATTTTATATCAAAATATATTACATTGAAAGTGAATTTTGGAGCTGTTTTGGTGATAAATGAAAATTCACGTGTTCCTAATAGATAAAAATGAGAGGATTTTGTCGAGGTAAATAATTCTTTTCAAAATATTAAAAAACAAAAATGTCTTCATATATTCATGATTTTAGACTAATAATACAAAATAACTTTTGATGATAACAATAACAGATTTGTATTGTTAGGTTTAAGATGTCATTTATTTTTTAATAATCACGAAGTGTATCACTGAAAATGTGGGCGCAAATTTGATTCAAGTAACTGGGATAAAATACTTTTTTTTATAGATGAGAACATTTTGTCTTATCAACTGCTCAAACAGTGTTAAACATTATTTCAAAGTACATGATTTCCGGAGTTAAACAATTCAAGGTATTTTCATCTATGACATTAAAACGGATAAATCGACAATCACTCCTTAAAAATAAAACGAAAAACAAATATATTTTCCCTAACCCAAACCCTTACATAAACAATGAGCTATATGCAGCGTATATTTAATAAATGTTGGTAGAGAGAAATGATATTTTTCGTTCTAAGAGCAGATCTATGTCAAAAAGTTGGTCAAGTGACATCTTATAAATGAGAACTAGCATTTCTAAGCAAATAATATTTTCTGTTTAAGAGTTAAGTAAAAAAATTAGGTCAATAACGATTGAGATGTAAAACTACAACCGAAATATTGTCTAAATCCTATGTTAAACACACGTATATAAATACATAACACAATTCAGAAGATACACTCTTCCCATCCTATAATTCATAGTGTGCTAAAAATAAGATAATGTTTGTATTAAACGTTCGAAAATACTAAAATTTTTTTATGGAAAAAATATTCGGATTTTCTGATAAGTGTCATGAACATATGACTGACATGAGTTATAAAATATTTTTTGTTATATAGAGGGGATTAAAGGATACTTTTACTAATTGATAGAATATGGGTGTGAATTTTTTGTAAGTGAAATCCAAACATCTCAAATTTGGTGTAGAATTTTTTATCGCCCTTATAACTTTTTTTTAACAATCAGTGGTAATCGGAGAATATATTGGTTAAAATTTTACATAGGACATCGGTAATTGCGATCTCTCTTGTTTAAACATTAACTAAAACGACTGTTATCGATGCAGATTCGCAAAATCTCAAACTAAGTTAACACAATATTATACGTTGAAAGTCATATTTATATGAACATATCGCTGATATATTTTATTGCTCACATCCTGAATAAAAAAGTTTTTTTTTGGGAGGGAAATTATGAAACATATCTTTAAATGAACAAAATATCGATTGTTGTTAGATGATAGAATTCACTTGTACACAAACGACGTTGCTTTAATTTTATTTTTAAATATTAAGGAATTACCAAAAAAGATTTTTTCATCGCATTCTCTGTTGTGATAGATTGGTTTTTAGTGCCTTATTGGTACTTTTAATTAACCGGTACAGACCTTTAATTAATCTTAGTTCTTTGAATATTTTCCACCAAAAACGTTTCCATTTCTTAATGTTGAATCTAAACTCGTTATATTTATCCTCGTATTTGATGGATTCAGATCGAAAATCTAGCTCTGATTTATGTAGGATTTGTTTGGCACATCATTCTAGAATCATATGATTTAGGATTATTAATCAGTATATCTCTGATTGATATGCCATACACGCAGTATTAGACAGATGATGAATGTGTTCAATTTGCCAGAGAAGGTTTTTTGTTGAATTTCTTTCATAAAACTGCAGACTCAAACGAAGAGGTAGTTCTCTTCTTAAATATTGTAACAAATTTCACACTTGAATGTACTGACATTGTATTAACATATAAATCAATGTTTTTATTGAATGAGATTATTGACAGACCACTAAAATACATATTCTCATTGGTGAAAATCGCGTATGAATGATTTGAACGTTGTCAAAAATGATTTTTTTAATAGGCATAATGAGGAAGTCATTTTCGTTGAAATAACTTTGTTTTTGAACAATGACCGAATTTCATATTCGGTCAAATCGTCTAGTGTTAGTTAGGTATTTTGGGAATAAATGACAACTTTTCAGCCCTACACACATGAAAACACTTATTATAAAAAAATGTCGGCCAGTCAAGTGATATTAATAAATCATCGTATGTTATCGGAAAATCGTAATACAACAATCGCGTGTGATTGAGCACATTCAGTATTGTTGATAGACCGAAAAATTATTAATTCCTGTTATAAAACAATAATGTGTCAATATATTTTGCTAAGATTAATTTGTCAAAACATCAAGATCTAAAATACAATTCGTACATTTTATCCGATGTCATTTCGATACCTGTTTCAATATTTTAACACAAATATTCTTATTCGTTATTTAAACAGTCAAATTTTAAATCCAAAAATATCTACGATAATGAAATATAGTAAACTAGAATCATTTAACAATTATTGACGATGATTTACGAGTTTGCGCTATTTTACCTCGTTCAGTGTCAAGATGTTTTCGCTCTGGCCCATAATACTTATCGTTCTTTTTCAGAAGGTATTTATTTGAGTGCGATTGTATTTTCGTAACATAATACCATATCTCATATTTAATTTTTGTACATATTTCTTTGATGGCGTTTTTAAAAACGTCATAATACTTTTAATTCTATGTATTGTCTCACCTCCCTTCTTTTTTTCCAAATAAGTGAAAAATTTATCTCGAGTTTTTCACGCCCAGAGATCAATTTTTCTATCTTACATCTTTCAATGATAAATGGTTATTATGAACTGAATGATAAAAAAATTTTTCGATTTTGTAATATTTTGATTGATTATCGTACAAGAGACTTTCCGTGATCGTTGTTTAAAAATGATTATAATATTTTCCAAACAAAATATCAGATACTAGAATATCCATCACGATTTCAAAAATTTCCGAAGAATTACGACTAATAAACAAAAATCAAATTTATCAAATTCTGTTAAAAATGATATAAGTTCTAAGTTCTCAAAAACTATATTCCATGATAAAAAAACTTAATGTCTTTTTACAGAAACTCGTGGGTAAAAACCGACATAACCCGATTTCATTTTGGGTTTTTAATAAACATAAAAACAAAGTTTCAAACTTTTTTTGCAGATTAATATGTATCATACATGTACTTAACTAGAAGAAAAACGAATCTAAATCATTCGATTATTTTCTCATTTTATATATCTACTATTTCAAAGGGTGTTTATATTTGATGTATCTATATAGAGGACCTAACATTAAGAGTTACCTCTTCCAGTAATTATCACTAATATCTAGCCTAGTATAGTCGCAGAAAAATCTCATTAACTTAAATTGAACGTTGCTATGTTTCAATTTAAATTTAGATACTAAAAACCCTTCAATACCATCCATTCAAAATCAATAATGTACTTGCACGTAAGATATGCACTCTCCTCTGATATAATTTGTCTGAGTATTGACACCAAATATTTTACTTTTTATAAAATTGAAACCATATCTTTTTGTTCATTTAACTACCAAAACATTTACATTTTATTAACAAATATTCTAATTATGATGTAAAAAAACAGGCCGCTTAATAATTTTCTTTGTGATCTCAAAAAAACCTTCATAAACCATCAACGAGTGGAAAGTTATTGAGCAAAATTTTAATCTAGAAATACGCCCATTTAAGATATGACTTAAATTATCACCATCAAATCAATTTCAGCTTTTTCACATTTTATCTCTGCAAGGCGTTACATAAAAATGTTTATTTTTAGATAACTTAAGGGAAATTCATCGCATAAAGTTTGTAATATTTTCTAATGTTGCATGATAATTACAAAAATTAACAATTCGTAGTTATTACATATAGTTTGTACCAAAACGCTCTAAATTCATTTTAGATTTCAATTATATATCAGTTATTTTTCATATTTAAAAATCTATACATTTCGTTTGAGTCATGTAAATTTATTATTTCACGAATGTATTTTGTTTGAAGACAATTTTAGAAACATGACACAAAAGTATCACTTAAATCTTTAAGAAGTTTCTTTTTTTTTATTACACAAAAATGGGTTTTAACTATTGAATTAAGTTTATTTTCAGATATTTGTTGTTGGAAATTCATAAAAGGGCGATCGGATATATATTGACAGATGAATATACGAAATATATTTTTAAACATCAATCTACCGTACTTTACCACAAAAAATATAAGTCTTCACATTTGAACTCATTCGATGGAAACTTTTTCAATGTAATTTTGCAAATAACAAATTAAATTCAAAAATTCAGTTCGCGATCAAGACAAATTTCGATCTATGAACTAGGATTTGTTTTATAAAATAATTTAGTTAGATATTTATGAT
>JWZT01004852.1:434369-469401 GCA_000827895.1 Thelohanellus kitauei
TGGTGATCTCTATTTATAAAGATAAAAGCCTTTGTATCAATTAATGAATTATATATTTATAAATAATTAGATTGACATAAATGGATCAAATACATCATTTCTTTTTTTTAAGTATTTTAACTGATTTTGAGTAATTTCACGATCAATGACGTATTATATTAAAAAAAGTTAAAGTTTTACGATTATTCAAAAATCCACCTTAGAGACAACTATCACATTTTTTATCAAAGGGGCGTCGAATGTTTCATCCCAATAATATTGAATATGCATCGATGGTTTATTTAATCCATCAATTTAATAAATTTGGGATGTGACATTTATCGATTTCAGATTTTAATAATTGATCATTCAGGCTGATGAGAGTGTTAATGATTCAGATACTCTGATATGAATCATTTTTACAATTAGTTTTATTTCTCATTAATATAAATTCCGAAATTTCTAAATATGTTTTATATATAAATTGGACAAGTGATTTATACATTATTATCAACCCGAATTATTTTTAATGTTACGAAGTGTTATTATTCAATTTGGTCAGTGTCTAATGAAACAGCAATTTCATGGCTTATTTTGTGAAATTGCCATTTTGGATTTTTTATAAATTAATAATTGATTATAAACTAGTTTCAAGGATCTATATCACTAACAATCTTTTTTCTAAAATCGTGTTTCTCGTAATAAATAACATAAAAATACGGATTATCGTTGTCTATTTTAGATTAATTTATTTATGTTATATTTCTAATTTTTTTTTATATTTAGGAAATTTGAGACGCCATGGAACAAAAAAAATATCACAAATGATGATAATTTAATATTTTATTTTTTGAAACGATACTCTTTTGATTGTTATAATTATCGAATACAAAATTGAGTTTTTTATTATAGTTCTCGTAACTATTTTGCGAGAATAATAATAAGATATGGAATTTAAATTGATTATATCTGTTATTGTATTGTATGAGGTGTCACGAATGTTAATTTAACGCTTTGTATTTGGACATGTCACAGGAAAAATTATGATCATTGTAGAATATAATAATACTCTCAAAAATTAACACATTTATTAATGCACCGAAAAACACCGAAGCTAACTAAAAATATTATTTTGAATAAATTGGACAATAATGTCAGCATTGGTTTAGACTTCATCACTCGGATCCTTTTATATCGATCAGACTTGAAAATCATATCCTGATATTCATAAATTTTGTAAAAACTCAGAAATACTCTTTAAATTTATGATTCGTAAAAATATTCCATTTTGTATTACCGTGACCCTGAATCCCATATAGTAATAATCAATTAAGAACTGTAAAGCAGGTTAATGAAATATTTATGATGATATTATCTTTCATATTTTTTAATCATTGACTACCTGAAATATATTAATAAGGAAGAATGAAATTATTGATAGTAATAATTTTTACTTTTTTAAATTTCCGTGTAATATAACAGTATAAATATGAATCAAACCTGAAGACAGTTTTAGATTTTAGATAGTTGTTCAAAAAGAATCTTTACTGAAAACATGGAGAAAATTTTGATAAAAAACTGATAAATGATCGAGTTAGAATGCTACTATCATTAAATAAAATTTCGTACACGGTGAGTTAATCATTACTTTTCACAACATGATGTTACATGTTTTTTAGATATTTCATTAATTTGCTTGTTTACAATCCATTAAAAGATTAGAACAGAAAAGAAATGAATTTTTGAACCTTATTGAATAGTATCAGAAATTCATAGCTTATCTCTAAAAAAGTTGATAGTTTGAATAATATTCGGTTTTTAAAGTAATAATTTATTTCTGCTTCAGTTCATACTGGTTTTAGCCTGAATATGTTTAAATATTTTGCTTCGATAATCATTGACAATCAAATGAGACAAATTTTAGTTGCCTTTTTCTCAGATGTCCTCAGTAAAAAATGTGACCTTGTGTTTGGTGATAAATTTTTTATATTTAATTCCCTGGTAATTAAACAATATGCCAAAAGCACTTATCCACAACACAGGAACATCTGTGGTATAGACTAGACATCAATTTTAAACGACTGGCTGTACTTGCATTTGGATTGGAATGTAAATTGTTACTGTAATTATTTTTGAAACAGATAAATAAATAGGATTGTTTTATTAAAGATAAAAAACAACAACAGTGCTAAAATAAATAAAATCAGATTTGTTTTTGATTTCGTATTTTTTGAATATTTAAAAATGACTGAAAATAATCTCTATTCCGTTGAGGAACGTGACTCTTTCTTTGATAATATTTATCGACCTACAAACATTTCGACACGATATAATCGCATTTATTGATGTTTTCTTTGTGATATGTTTTTGGCTGTGATAAGATAATGAAAAATTGGGCAGTTGCATCAAAAAAATAAATTGAACCAAAAAAACAACTGTTTTCTAGACAGCTAGTTTTCCATATATGAATTCATAAATAATTATCCGACGTAAACAAAACATATCCATCGCTTATTGTACGGGAGTGAATATGGATTTTTGATATTTATTCATGTTTGATCAAACGACTCACACAAATAAGGGTGTCGTCAAATTGTCATTCGAGGTTTAAATTCAAAAATATGCTAATTTTATTTCGAACTTAATATAGCAGGGGAGATATTTGTTTGTTAAATTAGATTCAATGTGATAACATAACGGTTATTGGGCTCCAGGATCGCACTAGAAGTCGTAATGTTTTAATATTGGAATGGAATAATGTGAATGGATATTATCGATACAATCGTTTATTGTATAAAACTATGCTATCAACTATTCTATACAAAATCATAAATTACGATGAGATATTACCACGTTAAAATTGACAACAAAAAATTTTATTGATCGATATAAATGTCAGTAGGTGTATAGATGTTCTATGGAAATTTTGAGCGATATTCTAAAGCCCGAATTATACATTTTATTACATTCTATAAATGTGACAGCGAGAAATCCATTAATTATTGACGATCTAACCACACCAGAATCTTTAAAAAATTTACATCGTTCGAAATCTAAAACATAAAACAACAGATTTGATATTTTTTAATTTAAAGGTAATAACCAATAAATCTTCACGAGTCTAAAAAAATCATGTAAAATTAAACACACAATTCCACGAAATTTATCAGATCCACAAAACATAGGTTTATGTGTTTTTAAGCCACTGTGAAATTCTTTGGAAAGAATTGACGTAAAACGCATGTCGCTCACCAATTAGAATATTATTTTAACGGCATTTCTACAGTTAAATATTTGCTGTAGATGTACAGATACATCTAATAGAATTTTGATTCATAAATATTTATATATTTTAAAGAGGGAAAGGAATTATTAATCCAAATATGTAATTTTTAATATTAGTTTATATCGGCTGACAGTTCTCATAGCAGTACGAAAACTTGCTCATGTGTAGATCAAGTAATGAAATATATTCTAAACAAACCTGATGTTAAACATAAGTCAAAATCTATATTCTCTGTATCAAAATATCATCCAGGGCATTTTATGATAAAAAAGAATTATTCAACATATGGGAAAGATTTAACAGACAATAACATCTTATTTGTGAGTTTTGATCTCGAAATATTCAAAAATATAACCAGAAATGCTATTTAGTTACACAAATAACTATATTTAAAAATAATTAATTATTTTCTAATTAACATTCAAAAAATTGAAATAAAATTATGAAGGACTTGAAGACAAAATGGTATATTTTATGAATTATGCTTAATTAAATGTTCGGGTAGTTAAAGTCCAATTTTGTCTTAAAGATAATTTTTAAAAAGAAAAACAAGAGAATTAAATAAGATTCGTTTTTTTATATACATTAAAAGTAAAATATTTGTTTTTTTCATATTTAAACATTTTTTGTGTTCATTATCTAAAAAATACTATAAGATCGATAATTTTTCAAGTTATACATTATTTAAGTCTATATAATCAAAGCCTTTTGTCATTTTCATATCAATTTCTAATTCCTATTGTATGGTCTACGTCAATTTATACAAATTTAATCTACCGCATTTTCAGGCATATATATCGTACTTTATATAGGCCGCAATAACACCATTTTCAAGAATATCTTATTTTTATACACAAACATGCCGCAGTGTTCAAATCATTTGAAATAAACATTACTTACAGACAAGAAATTATTGGTAAATGGTAAAATTCCATTATTAGGGCCACCGTTGTTTAAGCCTCGGGTATCAAATCTTTTGAAAAAATCTGCTGCTTATACACCGGAAAGTATGTAGGCTTAATAGAAAAAAATTTCTAACGATTAGCAGTTTCATTTTGCGATGATGCCATGATAACTGTGGTTTACGTCATACGGATTTTAGGCTCATTATTCAAAAAAAAATATTTTGGTAAATACGATGACATCTATACAATTTATTTTTTTCTCATCATACAAAAAACCTTTGAATATATACGCTTATTCAAGATAAAATAGTTTTAAAAAAGATCATACACGTACAAGAAATTAACTGACTCAACTTGAATTTTTTAGAGATTTATATATTCTACTGCCTCATAGTATACGATATTGTCAATATATTTTTGAATTTAATGTGACGTAATTTCCTACAGAGAAAAATTTACCCCGATTCCAGTTCAACTTTGACATGACTCGGCTGATGACGGAATTAGATAAATAAATGATTGTTCGGTTACCAAAAGTTCTTTTCCATTTTTAAACATACATACTTTTTTTAATTCTGTGATAAAACTAAATTAAATATATGGTGCAAGATACTCAAATAAATCCTCACTTTTTTTACTATATTAAGATAAATTTTACAATCTACAATAACAGACGGCAAGATTATATTAACATATTTATTTATCGACCAAAAAAAATTAATTATATTTTTATATGCGATCATGCTTGCAATTATTTTCTCTAATTTATCTGTCCAAAAATATGTAAAAATGTCTAGGTCTATCTCATATAAACATTCTAAAACGTTGTTCATATCTCATAAATAAAAATATCTCCATTTTTACCGATCTGAATAATCTGTGATGGTCTTTTTATTGCACCAAGTGTAAACTATAATACTTAATGTTAGCTTTTGTCTTAACACAATAATATTCCGATGGTCACTATAAATCGCGAGGATCTCCTACGCAATCTCGTTCATATCTGTTGAAATTAAGTGTTTGAAAATTTCGATAATTGTAATTGAAAGAAGTTTAATAAATAAATATTGAGAAAAATAATTTAGTGTTCGAGACATCCCCGAGATTTTTTCTATTCCTGGTTGAGTATTGAAATCCCTTTTCAACGTTATTTATTATCATAAGGAGGTAAGATGATTTTAGGCAAAAGAATCATACGTTAATGTGTTTGAGGGGCTGGATTTTATTCATAACCTAATAAACGTCCGACCATTGATCTCGATAGTCTAATATTGTTAACAAATGGAGAGAAACGGCATTCTTTTCCCTTCTGTCGTAAATAATCGGTTAATTTAGATAAAAATGCCTAAACCTTTGAAATATGAAATATGATATATGTGCTATATGTTATTCTTTTGACTAAATGTAATGCCTCCGTTTGAAAATGTATTATATATAAAAAATGTTCATTATCAATCTTGGCTGTAATGAGAATGATAAACTTACAAAAACCTTAGTACCTTTTCATTTTCTATGAATATGCAATTAGAGTGTTAAAAAATGTAAAATGTAATTCTTTTCAAAATATGATTTATTCACTCATCATTTTAAATCATAATTTATTTTCACTCTTCTTCAATGAGATACTCTCAAGTTTCCTAAATATTATGACAAATAACAAAGATAAAAACTAGTAAAACAAACATTGATGACCAGAGATGGGTGTGTATATTTTAACATTCATAATCATCATAATATCTAGAATGAAACACGAGATCGTTTTATGCCTCATTCTGTGAAAAGACTGGTACATTAATATTGACTTTATAAACTATTAAACATTAATTTTGTTTGAGCATGACATAAATATATTATTTGATGAAAAAAATATCTGATTTGAAGGTAATTATACGAATTTACAATAAAATTGTTAAAAAAGAATTCTAGAAAAAAACCAGTCTCTGTCAATCGATAGCAGTCCATGTTATTGGTAAAATCAATAAAAAAAATAAACGATTTATTGGAATATATTTAAAAATTGAGAAAGTATCCCAATCTGGTTATCAAATGATTCCCTGGAAAAACAATTATGTGGTTGCTATTTAAATGAACAAGTAATCTCGCTTTCAATAATTGGTGAATAAAGTTTCAAGGGAGAATGATATTAAGTTATGAGATCTGTAAAATATAATGGCAGATTCAAGTTATTTTTAGGGTTTTAGGCGTAATATTTAAACAAAAGTTGAAAAGCAGTTTCATCCACATTCATGTAAAACTCAAGAAAATCTAAATTATTATTCCAAATTAGTTCGCAATGAAATTTTTGGTACGAAATATTTCAACACGAATATTTTTGTTAAATAATCCTTTAATTTTCAGGAAATAAGTTATTTTTCTGTATCGTCGAGGAACCGAAATCGAAACCATTCTGTACAATATTAATTCTTAACAATTTACAATATCAGTTAACATTGGTTTTTTAAAATTTTTTACTGAGAGCTGTGTTTCAAATTTACCGGTCTTTATACACCCAGATATAAAAAAAAATTAAATAAAGATGATTGATTTTTAATACCGGTTCTGAGACTTCTTCAGAACTTGATTCCATTCCCACCATGATAGGAATCGTTGCCTCTTGAGTCTCGGCTTCCTGTATTCGATTCTAAATATTAGTTGTAGACAAAAAATCAAACAAATTCACGAGTCAAATATAATCTATGATAATGATTCAATATAATGAACAATTCAAATGTATTAGGAAATAAAATATTATGATTTTTTGAATCAGACTGAATGGAACTAATTTTGATTGTAATTTTTAAAAAATATTTGTATTGATCAGAATGGCGCAAAAATTTTAATTTTATCATTGTAAGAGTCATAAATATTAGCGATGCCAATCATGAAATTCGAATATAAAAATGTCTAATAAATACGCGCGTGAATTATATTCAACATACATGTGAATTTTGTTCGTTTTAAAAATATCTAATATTTCAATACATGTTTATGAATTAAATTTATCAATAATTTCATGGTAGCATCAAATGGTTTTGGATTTTAATTCTATTTTAAGGAAATTTATCCCTTCGAAGTAACGAAGAATGGATTCATTTTGATTATATAAAAATATATTCTCTTTGTGAAATATCATGTTAGAAATTCAACTAAAAATCAATACGTAATTTTTCATTAATGCAGTTAAAAAATATACCAACCCATCTTGGTTTACTATCGCAAAACAATTAAGTATCGTTGGTTTTGAAATGATAAATTATCAATTACGAAATAAATCGTCAAATATCGTGAATTTGTAATAGTGATTCATGTAAGAAATTCGTAATTTGTAATAATTAAAACTAGTGTATGGTTCAACTCCTCTTAAAGAATATCAAAAAAATAATGAATTTTTTGATACATAAATGAGATAAGTTGAAAACTTTTGAAACGCATTACATGATCCTAAAACAATCTAGAAAATATTATTTGGATTTGTGTTATCATTTTTACCAAGATTTCTATATATCACGTAATGTAAGATTCAAAAAGTGTTGACGTTTCAAAAATATCTTCATTTAACCAAAACTTGATCTTTTTTAATTAAATCCAATGGTTTTGTCATTTGTGAAATATTTTAAATTCTACTGAGATATTTCTTTTTTATTTTTATTACCTGGTCCTGATTGTCAACGTTTTGACCCGGATAATCAGATGAGTAGACCCTCTCCACGATTTCAGGATAAACCTTCTCGAATCCCTTGACATAATTACAAAAAAATTGAATTTTTTCAATAAAAATAAATACAAAAAACAACGATTAAATTATCATATCTCACAATGTACATCTATTCAAATCTAAAATTTCATCGATTAAAATTAATGTTATAAAATTACACAAAGTTTTAATAAGTCCAAATCTTATAAAAATCTTAACTAATAATTTGTTTAATTGGTTGACATTAAGATTCTTCTATTTTTATGATCTCAACATCGGCAGAGATTCATATTAAAGCATTTTTTAGATATATCTCGGCTTCAAGTATATTTTAATATTTATAAATCAATATGAGCCCTATATAGATATTTTTTATGTTGAAATATATTAGTTTATTTTTACGAATCAATAAAGGATTAAAAAAAATTGTAAGTAATGAGAAAAAGAAGATATATTTGTTTTTGAACATTGATTATACCTCTTTTCATTCCCGACGCCATTTTATTTCAATCTGATTAGCCTAAGATCTGCGCATGCTCTATATTATTACTGCATTTTATCATATTTCATCCAGAAAGGTGGGTGATTTCTATAAAAATTGCCGATTTTTTAAAAAAAAATATTTTTGAAAATTAATTTAAAGGTCCACGTCACAATGCTCTTGATGCAAAACGCGTTTTTTGGTAAATCCAACCCTTGCAGTCGTTCGGTTAAATCTGAGTGCACGTTTCTCGAAAGGGAAACGCATTATAAAATCATGAACGATAGTTTTTGATGGCCAAACTCTGTGGGACATAATTTCGGAATCGTTCACTCAGATCTCAACGAACGACTGCGAGGTTTTATTCGCGAATCAACACGTTTTGCATCAAGAGTGTGGCCTCGGGAACATTTAAATTAATTTTCAAATCATGTTATTTTTATAAAAATCTGCTTTTATTAATGAAATCATCAACCTTTCTGGATCAAAAATGATGTAGTGCAGTAAATATATTGAACTTTAATGATCTTCAGCCCTTCTAATGCAATAAAAGGCCATTCGGAATGAAAAATGGTGTATATCTATTTTTACCTGATTATTTACGATGAGATGCCGAGTAATTATCTTGAATTTCCCTATTTACGTTCTGAAAAATAAATCAATATTTTATTGATTACCGTCAAAAAAATAAAAAACATTCATTATAATAGAATAGGAGAACTTGATTTAATTTCAATTTTTGAGTCATTACAACTAAATGAAGTTTAAGGTGAAATGTTATCGAACATTTATCATATCAATCAGGTATATTTGCCGCTCAATTTAAACGAAAAATAGTAATAAAGAAAATGTATCTTTAATCCAAAATTTGTTTAATTATTCTAAATATGGTCCAAGTGTATTTTAGATTAAAATCAAGAGAATTCGTGTTATATTTCCTGGTTTGGTATTGAAATAAAAATAAATACACAGATATAGATTCTGTTTTTAGATGTTGAGAAAATAAATTAATTTTCATTTTATACCATTCTTTCTCGCAAAAGATTCTCTCTTCGTAATTGTTCGTTCTTTGTTACACCTGTCTCAATTGTCTAAAATATAATTAAAGATTACAATAGAAAAAAAAACCTTATCTCAATATTTAAAATTATTAATGATGTCAAATGAATGATCAATATTTGAAATATATATATGTATCATCCCAATTTGTAAAAAATGTATCAGATACAAAGTAATTTTACTTTCTTATATTACGATATTTTTAACGATCATTTATGTAAAAATTTGTTGTCAGAAATTTGATTTGACATGAGGTATTCTATTGAAATATCACATTACATGTATTAAATGTAAAAGATATTTTTTTGCCTTCTCAATAATGTTGGGAACAATTTGGTGAAATTTAGTGGTTGGTGTTAAATTTCAGAATAAGTTTCAAATATTGTATTATTTTAAAAATTGTATTTTTTAATCAATATCACACCATATGTAATTTAATTTTGTAAAAATCCTGGGGTGACCAACATCGGCAATTCCAATTCATCATAATACGGTTGTTGAAAACTCGGGAAATTTGAACTTCTCCACTAGAATATAATTGATTAAACATGGAGCGTGTACAATATTAATAAAGTTATTATAGATTTCATACGTTTAAATGGAACTAGAAATTAAAATTTTTCCACCTTGTTAACTCTATACCATCCATTTTGAGTAAAATCTATCAAAATATAAGCAAGTTATCTTAAAACACCTTCTGCTTAAAACTAGATTGATTTGTTGACTAATATAAACATTGCTTCAAATCTTATTGCGGAGGAAGATTGTCAAGGATGAGTACTTGAGGCTCTCTGACATCAGAGGGTCGCCTTTCAAACTTTCATTTTACTTAAAATTACATCTTTTTATATTTTCTTGGATAAGTTGAAATTAAGTTATTTTGTAACGACAGGATTATGTCGGAATTAATTTGCCAATGTGTGTCATGCCCCGATTCTGGCACAATCCCACTTCTTCGTTAGCGAAATCGAATTACAAATGGTGTAATGTAAAAATAATAAAGATTTTAAATAATAAAGAGAACTGAATAATAATTTAAAAAAAGGTTGTTTAAAAACTTGTTTACAAAGATATTATTAGAGAAATTTTTTCTCCACGAAAAATATAGGAGTAAACAAATACAAATAAATAGGTTTTAAAATCGATAAATAGGTCCTAGATGATAAAATCTGATGAACACTCATTTTAAATGTTACAAATATTAAAACAAATCTTTTAATAAATCTTAACATTAAATTAAAAATTTTTATCAATTAAACAATGTTATAGATATAAATCAACTACGGATAATATATTCAAAAATAGGAAATATATTCTTGATATTTTTGTAAAAATACCTGGCTCTTCGAATATTTATTTTGGATCTTATCGTTTTTTTGCGCATGCTAGTTGATGTAAACAAGAAAATTACGAAATAGTACTCCTACTCAATATTCAAGATAAATTGTTTTTGGCTGAAAAACAGACAGGGTCAAAGGTATACTTATAGTATTAGCACGTATTTGTTAAAGAGGTTGTCGTATAAATCAAAAGGATCACAAAAAAACATTCAGATAATATTCTGCTCATTGTAAAGTTTATTATGAAAAGTTTAAATCCCTTAAATAATGTGTAAAATCAAAAAATTAATGAAGCTGTTTCGAATAACATGATTTTATAAACCAGACTTTATTTACGGGATCGGTTCTAGTATATATATTTGAATGAATCGATGATTGCATGATGTTTTTAATTTAAAGGAAAATCGTGATATAAATTCCAAACAGTTTATATTAAATCGCATTTCTCTATTCCCTAACTGTTTCAGAATATCTTCTCAAATATTTAAATTATAATTTAGACAGAGTAGATGATTTATTGGGCCATTTCAAATAATTGGTAGATTGATAATACAGAATATAATTTATTCCTAATACTTTATTACAAATATGATATTGTCTGTAAAGCTTTTTAGGTACAGAATTTGTCATAATTCGTCAGCTAGAAACCGTTTATGAATTCATGAACTAGATTTTATAAACAAAGTTTATGTGCTGTTTAATTTACTTGAACCCATAACGCGGCCTTTTTTAATGTCTATTCGTATAAAGTGTGGATATCAATAATCTGATTTCAATAAAACAATTATATACTCGAAATACTTATTCTTTGGCATTATTTGCATACAATTCTCATATGTATATTATTGATTAGTAAGGTATACATTAATCAAATATGAATGCATCGATACTCAAATCGATTCAATTCTTCTGAATAAAACTATTTTGTAACATATTTTAACACCATAAACTCGGATCCAACCTGATGAGAAATAATTTCCGATTAATAACGATTACTTTTGATTCCATAATTTAAGATTTTAATTTTTGTGATAATCTCAGAATCAAATTTCTTAAACACATTGCTGTCATATGCTATAATTAAAATGTTTATAAAGATCACGATTTCAGACATTGATTCTCGATATCACATAAAGTAGAAACAAGATTTATACATAAAGAAGCCGATATCAGATCTGTATTTGTTTTAATTAATTTTCCATCTATATAATTTTAAACTAAATTTGTCAAATTGATGAAAAAACAACAGGGTCTTTAGAAATTAATATTGATCATCAGTAGAAGTCACTGATGTTTAGCATGGTTAATTGCAATTATTGAACAAATCATTCGGAAATTTCGAATCAAAAAACAATATATCTTTAAAGTGTGAGAAGCTGTTAAAATTCAAACAATGAGCAGAAATTAGGACAATTAGCACAAAAACGTAGATATAAATATTAAAATAGAATTATGGCCTCATAATTCACGCACGTCGTTTATTCTATATATTTGATGTTATAAATCAGAAGACAGTGTGGATAAATATGTAGTGAATAAATATTGATTAATATTATTGGAATTGATTCAATAATTATGAATGTTACATATTTGATATCTGGGGGGGTGGGGGTTGATGGGACATCATAATTCAGATTTACAACCAAAAGAGGAATTAATCGGTTTTTATTAACTTTGAGTAATTATTGTCATGTGTTTCATTAAAAAGAATATTTATATATGAACATCCTTTTGTTGATCTTTTATTAAATAAGATTTATAAATTTCTGATTCTATTAAATAGAAGTCTGGAAGCAAAGAATCGGCTTTTAAATGATAATAAAAAAAATTGAACAACATATCTAAATCCTTTGGGTTGATTAAGGGATTTACGGTTCGATTTAACTTATTTCAATACCTAAGATAAAAATCAAAAAATAATCAGATTTTATACAATCTCTACACTTAATAAAGCTATGATGTAATATATAATTAATTGTTTTGATTGACTCATTTAAATTGGTGTATCATCAATTAGTATAATCCTTTTGCACGATATCAACTCAGAAATTACTTAAAAATTACGAATAATCAATAAATAAATTCCTTAAAATTTAATGGTTCATATTTATTTATTTGCAATAAAAGTGTGGTTTGATCAATATCTCGAAAATCATACAACTGATTATCTTGAGTACATGAGAGATGCTATAGAACACATTAATGGGGAATTAACATGAAAAGATCAATTAATATCTGTCAATGAATTTTTCAATTGAATAAAATCAAAATTGAATATGTCTAACTTAATAAGGTGCATTGAGTAACCGTAACCTCAAATTAAATTTCGTTTGATGTCATAAATTCATCAAGATACTTTTTTACAAGATAAAATGTTTTAGGTTAATAAAATGTATCATTGACATATTTAAACTATGAAGATAATTTTGATCATTTATTTTTTATTGTGTATCATCAAAAGAATTTAATTTTTTTCACAAATCTATATTAATATGAAATAATAATGCCAATAAAAATCTTCAATGATTTTCTATAGATATGATCATCTAAAATCAATTATTATAAATAAAAAAAATTCAAAAATATGATTAATTACTGGTTCGGCGGCTTGAGGACGCTGTGATTCGCTTTCTTGTCGAATTGAAGGTACGTCATTAGTTTCAATCGACACTGGCATACCCTGGTCTACAAATAAAGAAAGGATATCAACCTGCTTTACCAGAAGCTGGAACTGACGGATAATTTGGCTCGTCGCTTGAGATCTTTTGAAAATATTTTATAAAGAAAAAGAGTATATGAAAAAAGTCATCAAACGAAATCCTTTTTAAAGAACAGATCTAGTTATAGACGCATATAAACTTATTTTTATAATACCACAGTTTTTGCACAAATCTACGTTTACAATTTATGTATTCCTAGAGAATAAAATCTAAAAAACGCCGCGTATTTCGGTTGAAATTGTAAGACATGAAGGTTTAAATGTTGTTACACCACCTTTCAGGGGTATGAATTTATAAATTATATCTGAGATACATATGGACACCAAATATGGCAAAATGTGAGGAAATGACATCATAGGGGTCGTAATAATGTCTTTTTTTGGTAAATAATATTAAAAACTTGATAAAGTGCCGAAAACAAAAATCATATCAAATATAAAAAAATACACTAGATATAATGAAAATTATGATTAAGTAAATTAATTTTCTTTTTTTATTATAGATAAAGATTTTTAATCTATCTCAATGTAAATCTGTATCAAAATATTTTTTGATGACAACAGTAAATTTACTTTAAAAGCTTTGGCAAGTTTGAAAAAATTTAAATCAAATATAAAAATAATACTATTCTGATCGATGGGTTTTCCGGTGCATCTTCGCCGTGGACACGTTCACCGACTTCTTCATTCGTTTCAGACAATTTTATTGGATCTGTCCGAACAGAAATAAATAAAAAAAATACCTTTCTTGGGAATTTGAATCGGCCACGCTAATTTTCTCTTACTTGTTCTCTACATATTACAAAATATTCTTTCATGATCATATCAACTTCCAGTAATTTTTGTATGTTTTTAAATTGTCTTTTGAATCGGTAAATATCGTATTTTAAAACAGATGATAGATTAATCACAATATTTTTTTTTAAATGGCAAACATTTGAACATAATTGTCGGGGATATATAAACTTTATCACATAAACAAGGTCCATCTGTGATTTCACGATGAGATTATTGACTGTTTGTTAGTGTACAGGTAATTCGTAGAGAGTAAATTCATAAATCAAATATCTACAGATTTGGAATCGCTTATACATGAAAATTGATTGGTTATTCAAAATTCTAATTTTAGTAGCAGAATTTCTTGCCTTTTAACGTGTAATTAAGAGGTTAGCCTACTCAAATAATATTCTACTTACCTTTCTGATAATATTATCGTTGGTGTTAATTATAATATAAATAATCGATTTTTTTTTTAACTATATGACTGATTGTTTTTACTTCTTCGTTTTCCAAAAAAACATGACTAATAATGAATTTTTTTAATATTATTATTTCTAGGATTTATTTTTGTAATGTCTCTTTTGTCAACAAAATTTCGATTCAGAGAATATATTTCCATATTCATAAAATTTCTATTGCAGATATGTTAATTTCTACATTTTTTTTATTTTAAAAAATCAAAACTTGTTATGAGTTAATGAAAAAACTAAAGATTTACTTGAGCAATTTCTCGAAATCTTGATTCTTTCTCTTTCATAACATCGCCCAAAGTCATAAGACTTGTCTGGAGGTTTAATTCTTCCCCCTAAAATAATTAAATGAAAAATAGTGGCATTTTATTTTGAAAGAACTTACACTATTATTTAACATTAAAATGATTTTTTAAACATATTCATAAAATTTCTATTGCAGATATGTTAATTTCTACATTTTTTTTTATTTTAAAAAATCAAAACTTGTTATGAGTTAATGAAAAAACTAAAGATTTACTTGAGCAATTTCTCGAAATCTTGATTCTTTCTCTTTCATAACATCGCCCAAAGTCATAAGACTTGTCTGGAGGTTTAATTCTTCCCCCTAAAATAATTAAATGAAAAATAGTGGCATTTTATTTTGAAAGAACTTACACTATTATTTAACATTTAAAATGATTTTTTAAACAATAGAAATGTTTTATAATTAAAGATATTAATTTTTTTAAATTTTATCAAAACATCGAAAAATAAAATTTCTATTTTAAAAACATAATCGTTTTCATTAACATTTTTTAAGCTGAACTTTTGTTTATGCTTCTACTGATCAATATTGAGGACTGAATTAATAGTAAAAATTTATCGAGGACTTTTTATTATCACTGTCACCTAATCCTTGATGTATAATTACATGGCATTAAGAAAACTAACCATGAATCGTATTCGCAGCATTTATAAAATGAATATACACGCTCGAAAATTTGTTATTATTATCTAAATCATTGCTGAAAATATTGTCTTGGTAACAGGTTTCTGTTTCTGGTAGACATATGTAATTCAATTATGATACATTTATTTAGTAGTATTAACGCCAAATCAATTAATTCATTTAAGAGATTGTCAAATGGCCGAACCTTATCTTGATTAATCGTTTTTTTTACATGAGATATCGACATTCATTCGCATCCTCAAATAGATCATAAAATTTAAATATGAAAACATTTAATATTGGCTCGGTTATCATCGTATATTTTGTCAATTTACTAATAAAAATAATGTACTAAAAGGAATTTTTTTATCGAATATATATGTCCTCTTCGATTATTTTTCTGTAGGCTTTAACACTGAAATGAATTGACTGATCAAGATTCACCATTTTTTGTCGGATTTCCCGTTTTTTTAAATGAACTAAATGTTAAAATTTTTAACCATTTATTTCGAGAAGAGCACCTTATTTAACTTAATTATGATTAATAAGGATGAAATAAATCTGGTTGACACTTGAGATATCAGAACATCATTGATGGGTCCAGTGGTGCAATCTAACATTTTCCTCTCCGATTAACCATGTAGAGATTCTTTGCTAGATGTATGAACGTTTTCAAAAATTTATATTGAATATTTTTAACACAACTTTTTTCAGACATCTCAGCAGGTTTAGCGAATCCTAAAAAAACTGCGATCGTCGGATTCGTGAAGCGAGGGCTAAACCTTAAAAGCATTGTCGCGTGAACATATTTAGAAGTTTGAAATTAATTTTACCTTAAAATTGGAAATTGGCAAAGAAATGCGGCGTATTTTATTACCTTGTTAATTTAAATTAAATTAAATAGGGAGCACTTCTCGCAATGAGTTTTTATAAATTTCAAATTAAGTTCATTCAAAAAAAACGAGAAATTCGTAATTAACAACGGTGTAATTCGCAAAAAATAGATATTTTTATTGTAAGAGCATCGTTAATTATTGATTTGTGGAAATAAACATTTTTTTAAATGAGGCATTTAAATGGCTCTCAATCCAATATTATCTGTCCATTTATTTTAGATTCTTTTATCAATACGAATTTTTGAAATGAGATAAAAAAAAATCTTTTATTTTTTCGATGAAATTAAAACGAGATTATTTTCAAAAATGCATGATAACTACAGGGCGGCTTAACTATTGAAGCCATTCGAAAGACCTCGGTGGTATCAACCAAAATATAATAAATATATTTAACATAGATACGAATTGGATATCCATTTATCTCTCATTTAGAAAGAAGTATAAAATTATAAATTTATGATAAAACACGAAACCGGTCATACATAAACATTTATGTTAAATTTAAATCTATTATACGCATTTAATTTACAATCAAAAGTTTTGTATATTTGGGTTAAAAAATATGATTTTTATTAGTTATATCTCTATTGAATTTTGACGATAATTCTATCGATTCATAGCCAATAAATTGTGACTCGGAGATTAAAGTCATCTTTACCCTCTCCCAACCACTATAATGATTCAGAATTAAAAGATTAAGTTTCATTACATTTGGTTAATTTAACAGGTTTTCTGACCATAAATCTATTCTTACGTGCAATAAACATTCATTTGTTTTTAATTTTAATATATCTGCAATTTTTTTTCTCTTTAATTGACATGAATTACAGACATATTAAGTTTTATCAATATTTGTTCGCCATAATTTGACAGGTTTGATTGCATACCAGTTAATTACAAATCTGTTATTTAATACGATTAGATTTAAACAAATCGCAAAATTTTTAACCCATGCATTCATACAAATATATATTTATGGAATGAACCCCAAATAATGTGATAAAAACTGATATAAAATTACATAATAAAGCTTTAGATCCTATTGACTTTTATTTTGAAAAAAATCAACCCAAATATCTATGTAATAAAACATAAAAGAAACCATAAGTCATAATCAAGTTAGATTTTGGAATATTAAAAACCTGATTTTCGTGTCAAAGCCATCCCTTAAAAAAAAGAAAGAGTATGCGATTTTCAGGTCAATAAAATAGGTCATGCGTTGTTTGATTACATTAGACTGAAGTGTAAATAAAAATATATTTGATATCATGAATATAGTTCATTGAAAAACACAAGAAATATTCAAAAGTTTATACTATATATCTGTAAATATTATAAATCTATTTAAATGATCTTTTGGCAAATGATTCAAAACTATATGCTCATAGTTCTAACATATAATTAAATATCTTGACGGATGATAGATTATTTTATGTTTTTTCTAGATTAAAGAATGCTCAATTATTAGAAAATAAATGCGCATTGATGGTGATTACAAATAGGATGAATCACCATTTTACGCTCTAAATATTCAATTTTATCATGTAAAATTTGCCATATTTAATTTTTTTTATAAGTGATAGATATTGAAAGAATATTTCTGTGTAAATCTATCAAATTGCACTGGCGGACTACTTACGTTTGAATTTGTCAATATAATTGCATTCTATAAAGATCTTCATGGACAGTATCTTTAAAAATAGTAAAATCTTTTTTAAATAAACACAATGACAACTTTTTAATTTTGAGATCGCAAAATTGGACACCGTTGGCTGAATATGGTGTATTTTTGAGCTCATAAATAGTATCAATACATTCAATCAGCTATTCTAAAATTAATATCAATTCTGAAAACAAGGAAAAGATCAAATTGTTATATATTACAGCTTCAATAAGGGTAATACCAGTTTGATTTAGTTCAACGTTAAACAACTAGATCTAGTGAAAAACTTCCATAAAATAATATTGAAAAATAGGTTGTAATGTTACACATCTCGTAGAAAATATAATTCATCATACTACATCATTTAACTTAATTTTATGCAAGTACAAATTTATAAAAAATTATCAATAAAAATCCATAACAAATATAAAGTATGCTTAACAAAATAAAAAATTTATTGAATCATAGATAAATTATGAAAATTCGATAAATCAAAACAATTTTAGCTTAACAAAATATTGATGAAAATAATGACGTCATTGTTTTTTTTCATCAAAGGAAATAACTTAAATTTTTTGATCAGAAATTAGGGCTGAGTTTTGAAATTCGTAAAATTTATTTTTTTAATATTTGATTCACTTTAAATATTTTTAAAATAATTTTTATCAGAATAAAAAGTCAAACAGATAATATGACAAGATATTACCCCTTGAGCTGTTTGTGGATCTTGATACGATGTTGAAGCTAAATATTTGGAAGAGGAAAGTTGATATGCTGGTCCCTCAACAGTAGGATCTGGGTATGGATTTTAAAATACTTGAATCTGTGGAATCATCTTCAGTCAAAAGTGTTCGAAGACTGACATTGAACTATTTGTCAAAAAATGAAAATATTTTTTAATTTAAACAATATTTTAGAATATATCGATCAATATTTTATATATCAGAGAATATAATTTTGGAGAATAAGATAAAACAGAAATACGTTTTTATTTTTTATTGGACTGAGTTATCACGTTAATTAAATTTCTTCAATTTTAAATATAGTAAAACTTAAAAATGTAACAAACTTATACATCTATCTTGCTTTTTGGATTAGTGGATGTTCTTGTATCTTCAGTAACAGCCGGTTGCATGTCGATATTAGATGCTGCAGTAGAAGGATCTGATATCATAAATCAATCACATTTTTTATTGCCTCTTCTTTCAGAGTCTTCGTTCGAACCGCTTTGAATCTATTTAAATAATATCGTGATTATATTGTTTATTTTACATTAATTTTGATGAAAATTGCAAAATTTGCTAATAAATATGAAATTGATAACATATATTCAAAAATATGTCATCTCTGACAAAAAAAAGGTTAATTTTTATCATCTAATACTTCCATAAAATTAGTTAAAAATTGCATTTTACTACCTATATTTGTTTTGGTCATTATAAGTTATCGTTTTTACTTTACTCATTTTGAAGTTCAATATCGGCGTCGGGTAACTTCAATTTGGATGATTGATAAAAAAATAGCATTTAAATTCAGAATAAAATCATTGAAGATTATTATAATGGAAATTTAACAACTTTCTTTTTATCTTTCGTCTCAATTTAACTTACTATACTTTGATAATCCCTAAAATCGACCAAATTGACCTTATCTTTCGCCCATATTGAACTTCAAAATGTGTAACTTATCATTGTTCCGATTTAATCTGTTAAATCCGATATAAGATTCATATTTGCACCGTTGGGCATAGATTGAGCCTCTCAGTTTGTTTATTTATTTTAATTTCTATAGCCAAAGAATCACATGTTTTCCTTTCATTAAATTTATATTTTCATACAATATCTTAAATGATCTGTAATTTTCGGTCTGACTGATTTTTATTAACAAATAAATATATGTTGTTTATTGATTATATCCGCTATGTTTACCTCATATTTGTCAAAAGTCAAATTTAAAGGTCATTTGATTAAATATATTAATTGAAATGCCTAAACACTTCTGAATATTGTTTCAAATCTATTTTATCAATACGAATTCATTGATGCCAATCAACGACATTGAAATTGGTGAACTTGAATCAATTTTGTAAATAAAAGCCTAAATAAATATTGGCCTCAAAAATTGCATAACAATTAAACAATTTAAAAGAGAAAACATCACAGATTTGTATTGTTACAGGAATGAACAAATTAATAAAATTTGTGATGAAAAAAATAGGGTTTGAACTATATCATATGATCTGTAACGTTTAATTAAAAATTATGTGTATTTTGTTAAATAAAATGCAATTGTTATTTACTTGAAAAAATTGTATTTATTTTATTTGGAAAAGTATTCGATTTTTGAAATAAATGTTACAGATTAGTGTGTATTGTTGGCCTTAAGCTAAAAAAGCCTTTTTAGATAATATCATAAACCATAAATAATTCGATGATGATATTCAGTTAGAATTTACTGAAATGCGATAGGTGTGATTATGTGAGGTTTATAAGTTAGAAAATGCTCATTTTCAACGTATTACCCATAATTTGATATATTGAATTCAAAAAAAGGAAATATTTCACTTTAATGTGTTGTATATATAAATGAAAAACGAATGCAAATTGAGAAAAAAAAATCTTATTTTACAGTTATTATAAAAAATATGTTAAATTTGAAAGCGAAAATAATAAAAAGACACTCGAGGGTCTCGACGTATAACAACGATCTATGAATAAAACATATAAATATCAAAAAATTCTGAATATGATTTGCTCTTAGATAAAACATAATATTTGACTAACATATTTAAGTTTTGGAGCGTTTATTATCGCGATTTGAATTTGTCTATCCTGTCTTTTATAAAAATCAAAAATAATTGCAAATATCTTCAAAATTAACGATGAGGAACGAAGAAAATATCAAGTAATAGTAATAACATAAGAAATGGGGCGTCTTATATATGAGCTTCTCCAAGATTAGTCATTTTTAGATGAGCATGCATTTCGAGATACTTAAATAACCTTATGATTGTTCGTATTTCGAAACATGAAAATACCAAATAAATGTACATGGTCTTGATCAGAATATAAATACCAAATATACAACTGATATATAGTTGATTGAAAAATTATTCTCTAATCGCAATAAATATGGTTAAAAACCTATAAGTTTTTGATCTAGATGCGCACAACATAATAGATAAAAAAATTCTCTTAAAATCAACCTAAATATTCTCTATTATTTAAATTTCTCAAAATGTTGGGAGAAAAAATGAACAATAATGAACTTGATAAAATTTACTGATTTTAATTTTGATTTCTTATGTTATATAAAGATTTGTTGATCTACATGAAGCGGTACTAGTCTGTGTTGATCCAAATTAAAAATTAACTTGTCATTTATCAAATCAACTGTTAATTATATTGTTAACACTAATGGCTGCAGATAAGAGGTTACTTTTTTTCTGTCATTTTAAATCTTTAATATTACATTAAAATTATTAGTCTAATAACTTCTAATTAATAAAAAAATATTTTTAATTCCGTCTAACCGATCATTTATGAAAATTTAAACAGGAAAACAGAGAAAGTTTTTGTGATAAAATTATCTATTCTGTAAAAATTATAAACATATTAAAAACAATGTATTATTCATAATACCGTATTTTCTGGTGTATTCTGCGCATGTGTATATAAGCCTCATACACTAAATTTTTATTAACATTGTATATTGTACGAATATAAGCCGAAGAGTTCAACAATTTTGAAAAAATTCACGTTTTATAGTCAGGAAAGCACGTTTAACTGTAAAAATTCATATATTAGCCGCATCGTTGCAGAGGACGCAGCGTTAAAATTTTATACAAAAGGTTGCAGCCTATACACCAGAAAGTGCTGTATTTATATTTTTAATTTTGTTTATGAAATTTACCATGTCAAACTCAAAGTGAATAAAAAAATACTCCTTGAATCTGTGAAGGATCTCGAGGTATTCTTGAACGAGAATTCAAGAAAGAGGGAAGACGAGAGGCTATTTCTTCTGGAACCACATCTGATCTAATTAATAAAAACGACCTGCATTTGAAGATTCATCATCGGCCAATAGGTCTCGAATACTTAGATTGAACTATATATAATAACATGATTAGATAATATAAATAAGTGAATACTATACATACGATGGTTTAAGTGAAAATTTGTTATATTCAAATGATCAGAAACACTAATTAATGTATTATCATTTAACAATATTTCAAAAAATGAAACAAGATGTGTATATGATCACAGATGGATCGTAAGTTGACCACAATTTTTATTTTACTTTGTTTAGATACAAATAATCAACGGTATTACGTCGAGAAGCGGTGGGTTATTTTGAACATTTCTTGAACTTTCAGTAAAATGCGGCGATGTTTCGGCTTGAAACGGATCAAGCGATCGGTCTTGTTTATTGGATAGAATTACCTCCTTTTCTTGAGCTGCTATAAGGATTTTCGCCAAGTATACGTCCAATCTATTATTAAATAATGTCATCAATAATTAATTTTAATACGAAAAATTTAAATATTGTTTTTTTAATTGTAGTTGAATTTAAACATATCATCCGTGTAAAATAATATTTCAACTCATGAATACATTATTATTAAAACAATTTACTAAATATGTTTATGGATGCATAAAGAGGTGTATAGATACATTAAATGAATCTTCATTAATTTACTATAGCATAATTTTTAAATTTTCCACTTTTGCTCATGGTCATTTTTTTCACATCACTATTTGCTAGTAATAATCTTTGAGCTACAATTATTTCAAATAGATATTTCTGATTCACTTAAATCTAAATCGATATTCAATATATTGGTCGTTTTATCGCATTCAAAATCGTTAAATGAATATTTAAGACATAAATTTAAGAGCGAGTCATCGGAAAATGGCCTATGTTCATTTATTGCAAAATCCTGCATCCTGGAAGGATTAGATGAACAAATAATAAAGAGAAATTAATACTCATTTGACAATATTTTGCGAATGAAAAATCTTTGGTAAACTAGCTTCATCAAAAACATTTTATTCTTAGGATGCACTGAATTAGCGTATATTTTAATATACAATTTTTGATAATTCAAATGATTTGAAAATATATACAGGCTTCATTCGACTTTGTATTTAACAAAATCTAGCAGAATATATTTGATGTAACTATTGAATGAAAAATGCAAATTAGAAATCATCGCACAGATATTTAACTTACTATACATAGAAGAAATCATCTTTCGAACTATTTAAATTACATAAACTATTTTTAACAAAAAGAAAAATAAATTTTAATCCATTTTTTTGTTTTTAACGTCAAAAGATACTCTATTTTTGCTAATTTGGTACAAAGAATATTATTTAGAAGTAATGAATGATATCACTTAAAATGAACAAATATTGTAAATCGGATTTAATGAGATTAAAGAGAGAATTAGTCTAAATGATATTTTGATATTAATAATTATCATAGCAATCATGTAAAATGTGGATATTTTTCAACTAAATAAAATACACCCTGTGTAACTTCTATTTCGCTTATGGGAATGTACAATTTCGCCAAAATCTTGTCTTTTCACAATAGCGAAATTTCATCTTCTCCAGTTGAATGTAAATTGATATATATTTGAAAATATATACGATTATTGGAAAGTTTAAATCGACTTCTGAACATTGATAGGAACTTAAAATGATATTTTTACTACCGCTTATACCCCAAATCAATCCAATTGAGATACTGTGAGCAAAATTGTATCAAATTATCTAGGCAACACATCCTGAACAAAACTCGGCTCATTTATTGACCAATATAAGCATTGATACAAGCCATATTACCCAGGAAAACTGTCAAGGATGGATACGAGAGGCTCTGATATTTACCGAGGTCATTTCANGGCGATGAAAAAATTTTAATAGCATTCTAGTTCATTATCTATCTAGATTTTTAAAGTCAAGGGAATTTCATCTCTGATAATATTTAGTATTCTGGCAAAATTGAACATCTAAATTTAAGTGCAATCTGTTTTTGTTTAATAAGATTTTTAATCTTATTTGAATTTTTTACGATCTTAAACTCAATGTATATCACAAAAAATACCGCTTGAATCTGAGGAGGATCTTGAGGTCTTCTTGAACCGTAATTAATGGAAGACGGAAGATGATATACTGGCGGCCTTGAAACAAGATCTAAGTGTAATTATTTTGAACAACCTGGATTTACAGGCTCATCATCTGCCAATAGGTCTCGGATACTCGTACGGAACTATATATAAAATAGTTATAAAAAAACCCGTGTGTAATCATAAAATTTGATAATTTGTATAAAAATATGTTGAATTAAAATGAATAAAGACATATCTAAATGATGATCATGCGAATAAAACGTAAAAATATTGTAAATATCAGTGATTTAAGGCGAATCTGATTTGTTATTTTATTTTCGGTCGAAACATAAAACCGAATGATATCTCAAAATATTACGTCGAAACGAGATGGTTGATTTTGCGCTGTTCTTGAATTTTCAGGAAAACGCCGTGGTGTTTCGGATAGAAACGGATCAAGCGATATATCTGATTTATTAGACAAAATTACCTATTATTTTTGACCCGCTGTCAGAATTTTCGTCGCTTCCACATCGAATCTGTTTATAAATAAAGTCATCAACTAACAATTTTGAAACAAAAATATATCAACTTTATGATTTGATGTTTTTTTAAACTGTAAATGAATTCAAACACATAATCTGTATTATTTGATATTTCAATCATTGAATAAATTAATATTAGAATAATTTATTCAAAGTACGTAAAAATCCATATACAGGTATAGGAATACATGAAATAAATCATCAAAACGTACAAGTCAAAATTTCTTTCATGTTCATCTTTTGATCATCATCATTTTAACATCGCCGTTCGCTAAGTGTGCTTTTTAGGATACTATCCTTTCGCTTACAAATTTTTAATGCATTTAAAACAGTAACCGATATCAATTTTTTTGCACGTTTGTCCAATTAAAAGAATGTCTGGTTTATAAAAATGTATTTGCGCGATATTTGATCTCAGTTCACTATGAAAAAATGGTTTATTTTCAAAAATCAAAAAAATCTTGCATTCTCAAATGATAAGATATTAAGATAATTTAACAGCATTTCATATTCCGCAAAAGAATATTTTTTGCACCACATATATTTGGGATTGTGTCTTTATCACAATTAGTATATTGCGCAGATGTCTTTGATAAGAATATATTTTAAGTAACCATTTCGGATACATTAAGTGATTTGAATATTTTTAAGGGCATTATTCTACTTTACAACAAATGAATCTATGTCCTCGCTAATTGATTAAAAATTCAATTTAAAAATCATCGAACATATATTTTACTCATTCTACATCAAAATAAAAATCTAGCCCACTTTTTAAAGTACAAAACCTTTTTTCACAAGAAAACTGTCTTTTTCAGTAATCGGTCACTAGCAGAAAATGAAATTTTAATCCAATGTTAATTTTTCACATCCAAACATTATTGTCATAATTAATTTGGCATACAAATTATTTAGAATCGATGATTTTTATCACTTCAAACAAATAATTGTTATAGATCGCAATTCGTGAGATAAAAGAACTGAATTATGTTTCATGATATCTCTACATTAATAAAGTTCATAACTGGCAGATAAAATGCGGATTTTTTTCAAATAAATACAATAAAGGTAAAATAAACAATAAATAAAACAAAGGGCTGTTTTTTTGCAGGCATTGAATTGCAAAATTCTAAATTACCCTTTTTAAGCCTACATTCCTCTGTCTGAGAGGGATATGTTGTGGTTTCTTATCAAACATCCAATAATAATTTAAACCAGTATTATTCTATGTGCAACACATTTACACGGAATGGACATGTAGACACCAAAGAATTATATAAATTAAGGTAATAATTTCTACCTATAACACGGTAATTTTTATTTTAGTGGTAGAAAACAAAAAAAATACTTAAATTTTATAGCTGCCAGCACCAGTTTTTTAAATGAAAATTTATAGCTTTTACAGGGTTTTCGGTCCAAATTAGCGTGTTTTCAGTCCAATTTATTCAGCTGCTTTTTGGGATGATTTGCAGTTAAGCCTTGGTATTTTTAGTCAAATTTGGTTTTTGTCCAGTTAAAGTTGATTTTCGTCAGCCAATTAGACTCAAACGCCCGCACAAAAGCACCCGTGCCATATTGGACTGGATAAACGCTGATTTAGACAGAAAACTATGTATTAAACAGTTATAAATCTATAAATACTTCGATCGAAAATCATAATAAATTTTTAGAGGTTAAAAGAGCTAATATTAAAAATATTAATTGATAAATAATCTTGAATAAAATTTTAATATTATTTTCAATTGTTCGAAGGTATTTCAGATAAAAACATGCCATTGAAGATAAATAAAAACGCGCTATCTTATGAATGACTAAATTTAGTTTTCGATAAAATCTAGCTTCAGAAACATATTCATGACTTTTACATCATTTTGGATAACGTAAGCCGTGATTTCTCAAGTTATTCAGACTTTAAAAAATTAACTTTAGATTTTACACCTTAATCAAGAATTAAGATGAGATGTGTTTGAATTCGATTTATTCACGATATGGTTTTATTATGTTAGTTTCAGAAATTTGTCACATTCTAAAATGATCTTTAACATTTCATTGTTTCTTTGTTAATATTTCATCAATTACGAAATCGATTTTAATTAAAATATATTTTTAACTGTATATTTTTACATTGATAATTTTAATGTGTTTATCATGCGTATTCATATAACTAACATCTTAATATTTTGAAAACTAGACTTCCTGAGTCCCATGGAATCTAGATATAAATATTTAGGTAAAAAATTTCTAAACATTATCATATTTATATGCTATCACATGGTATTTTTGCAAATAGAATCTAAACGTTGATGGCCAAAAACATTGAAACATAGATTTTTAATTAAATTGTTTAGATCTTCACTAAAATATGTACTAAATTATTCACAAGGTATTAAGATATCCATATACGAAGTCCAAAAGTGAAATTCGTCTATTCTAAATAGTCATTATCTGAAATTAAGTCCATTTGAGAGGATGTTTGATGAACAAAAAACTGCATTTTGAAATATGGGTTATGGTTCATAATTCACAAATATACCCGGTGAATTCAGCTTAAAAACATTCAAAATCTGCAAATTTTGATTTCCAGCAAAATATACCGACCGTTTACCAAACATTGTAATCAACAAATTGAAAAGAGAATTTAAATAACCTTGCACAAAATACCCGAACTCTCAAAACTTTTAGTAGTATCGTTAAGATTTTCATCAAATAAATGATAGTATAATCGAAGCTTTTAAGCAGAAAAAATAGATATAAAATATATTTGTCAACAATTTAAAAATCCTTAATTGGCCGAGATTGTTCAAATATTATGATTTATTGCTCATTCTTAAATATGAAAATATCATTTAATCAAATAAACACTGGAAAAAGGTCCATCTTTGAGGTTAATTAATACTCTACCATGAATATCTCTGCTTGAACAGGTTCTCCACTTTTAAATATTCATTGTTTATTATTCTGAAACTCAGCTCAGCATAAAAACACAATATATGATTTAATCTGATTTCAACGGTTCCATTTCTGTGTATACACGAAGATAGAAATAATCTTATGTAAAACTCTTTTTTCAGCTGAGTTCAGAGAATTAGGGTAGAATTGGTTTATATCTATTGTAATTCAATCTCGCTAATTGGAACTTTCTATTTCGCAATAACCTGGTTTTTACAAAATAGCGAGTCAAATTTCACTGATAAAATGTAAACACAATACAACGTTAAATATGTAATTTTAAGTTACATTCAAAGTTAAGTCTTTGAAGTGATTTTGATACTTATACAAGAGCCTATTGTACCGATTCTTGACAGTTGTCATGCGTAATAAGGCTGGAAGCCATATTTAAATTGGTTAATAAATCCGCCGAATTTAATCGAGTAGGTGTTGTGTTGATAACTTGGTACCATTTTGAAAACAGTGAATCATAGGATTATGTTAGAGGATGGGGATACAGTGGTAAAAATATAGATTCAAATTCTTATCAATATTTATAAATCTATATAAACTTTATCAAAATTGTATGTTGTCAGATTTTAATCAATGAACATTTTACTGGAGATGTTAAAATGGTGCGATTTTGCGAAAACCAGATTATGACGAAATTGAATTTTAAAATGTGTCACTAGTGAATACAGCGTCAGAATCGCCAGGATACAGAGTGCATTTTCAAAAAGATCGCTTTGTAGAAAAAATATGCATAATATTTTATATTCATACCACCCGTAAACGTACTTACTGTAGACCCTGAGAATATAAAATACCACATTTAACAGAGAGATAAGATAGTTCTTGTTTGGATACCTCTGTACCTTTTTTAGATAAAATTTCTATTAATAATATCTTGAATTATATTTCCTGGTATGTTTTAATACAATAAGTAGGTTTTGTGAACCTTTATAACAGCTCTCTCTGTAAAAAAACGCAGTATAATGTTCGTTAATGTTCGTATGTACTCAAAGAATACCATAAACGTGTAAAATGTTGTAAATCATATTGTTACAAACATCCAATCATGCACGAAAGATGATTTGATAAAAAAATTATAGAAATTTGGCAGTGGTATAATTATGATTTAAGCTGATATAACGACATTTCTGCCATTATGGCCTCAAAGCCGACCCAATTTAAAATAGAAATGAACTGATGGTTGTTTGACCTATTCTTCGGAGAGTCTCGCTATAAATCGCTAGTTCATTACTAATTGCGCTTGCGTTAGTTTTTTTGTAACCAGTACATCCGGAATATAACGTGTAGAAATTACAGCTATTATTACGCTCTTATGCGACAATGTACATCAAAATAGTTCAATCGGATAAATTAACCAATATTTTACGATGAGTTTTAAAGTTACGGCACGTTGTTGCTTAATTTGGAATCGAGAAATTTGGTTGTGAGATTACGATTAAAAGTCATTTTTGTGTTTTGGGGTCCCAAATATTACAACTATATATCAAATTGAAATGCTTAAAACATTAAAAAAAATATGAAAATTCTAGAAACAAAAAATGTTTGAAACTGTGTTACTACAATACAATCGTATAAATATTAATCGAATAAATACCTTGTGAAGAATGATTGACACTAATATGGACCAGAATACGACCATTGTGTTACCCAACAGTTGATATTGATGCGCAGAATCAGATGAAGGGCTTATTCAGACAGTTAAACGTCATTCAATAGTTAATATCTTAATAGTTATGACTATATAAAACACATATTATTGATCAAAATTTAAGAAAATGAAAAATATGTCCTACAAATCGAAAGGAAAGTACGCAACCATGACGAAGGTTTTAGGAGATCACAACGTGTTTTTGACGTAAATCAGAAGATAAATTCATTTAATCTTTCTTTACTAAATCAATTTATTTTTTGAACTTTTTCAAAAATACATCACGTTTCGAAAATGTATATTTAATATCTATTAAGTAAATCTGATTAATCTCTGACGTTTATATTGATGTAATGAGATTTCACGAATGATATCATGGTTTCTAATGCGTTCATTGACTCAAAAAATTCAAGACTGATAAGCAACGTCATATCTGTAAAATTCATTGTATAAAGGATTTATGAGGGTATTTTTACGACAAAAATGAAATTTCAATATATTAGAATTATTTTTTATCGGTAACTAGATAAATCATTTATATTAAAATTTGAGAGCGCTAATATATACTTATCAATGTGCGAATTGGAGATGTTATCAGCTTATGGAAAATCCAATCCTATGAGATAAAAATTAAAATGTCATTGATGAAATTAGGCATATATGTTTTGGTATACCACCGTTTATGAATGTATCCACTGCTTCAGATGTCATTTAGAAATTATTAAATAAATTAAATTGTCAAATTAAATTTAATATTACTCAAAAATATTCAAAACTTGGTCGCCACTGAAAAATTAAATGCTCTTCCTCAAATTGTTGTCAATAGTAGCCGTATAATTAATAAGTCATTGAATAAATTATCGGTTATATCATTTTACTTAAGGGTAAATCTTTACATCAGAAATTATCACTTTTGCGCCATATTAAACCATTTTTCATTCCCAATGGCCTAATATTGCATTCCGAATGGCACGTGCTAGCATCACAGTAGCAAATTCGAGGGGTTCAAACATTAGCGTCTGTGCGGCAATGAACGTAGCCGGTCTTGTGAATTACAGAAGTATTGTGGCCTCTTATAACAAAACAGAGTTCGTGCAATTTTTGGCCCAATGCTTGCAACACGTATGACAATCGCCCAAGATTTTTATTATGGATAATGTCCGCTTCCACCATTCAATCGAAGTGCGTCAGGCATTAGAATCTCGTGGATACCGAATCTTATTTCTTCCTCCGTATTCTCCACAGCTAAATCCTATTGAGCTGCTTTTCTCGAAATGGAAAAGCATAATCAAATCACGAATGGTAATTTTTGATGGGAATAGTCTACTTGCCACAATTTCTGAAGCGTCCACTCAGATCTCACGGAGCGACTGCGAGGGTTGGATTCGCGAATCAACCCGTTTTGCGTCAAAAGCATTGCAACAGGAACATTTCATTTAATTTTCAAATAATTTTTATTTTTAAAAAATCGGCTTTTTTAATGAAATCCTCGACTTTTCTGGATGAAAAATGACATGGTGCAGTAAATATTTCGAGCGTGCGCGATAATAGGCCATTCGGAATGAAAAATGGTGTAGAATAATTTATATTAAAAATATGGAAAGAGCGAAATATCTGCGTATTTCTTCAAAACAAAGCGTATAAAAATATTTGTCATTTTTTATACAGAACTTACCAGCCGAAAGCTATTACTGAACTTCACACGAGAAACTATTATCATTTTGAGGTTAAAAAAAGAACATATTTTAAGAAAATTATAAAAATATAATTTCAGATTTTCTTGAAGTTTATATGTTACGTTTATTAATTTGAAATCAGAATTTCCAAGAAATCGTCTCTTGTCGTTTGTTATCGCGAAATGTCAACGATTGTAAAAAATTATAAGAAGATAGCTTCGATTGACGTATATCGATATTAACCAATTTTTATGAAATTTTGGCTATTATGTAGAGGCTACAGATTTTTGACATCGAAGTAGAGACATTAGATGAGAGTGCTAATACAATTAGTAAACTTCCGTTTCATTTCAAAACATTGGCATTTCTAATATTGGATTACCATATAATTGGTCTGCAGTTTGAGTTTTCTTCCCATAGAATGGTTTCTTTTGTTTTATCAGTCTATAATGTTCCAAATTTCGAGGAATTTTCTGAATCAATAAAAATTTGTTGGGACTTTGATTAAATAATGTTATACCAATCTCTTAATTTACTGCCAAGCTCATGCGCTGTTTCTCGTAATAAAAGATGGTAATTACAATAAATTGGATTCTACAAATGCAATTCAACAATTTGACATGTTTTTCATCTCTTAGGAAAATTATAGCTGTGTATATATTGTACCAAAAAATACATGTTTTTTTACACTAAAAATTATTGCCAATGGAAATATAGGATAATATAAATTTCCTGTATTTCGAACAATAAGATTAAATTGAGACTCAAAGGTGGCTCGCAGATTGATCTTCAAAATCAGACAGACGTAACAATCAGAATTTCCATTGTAATCTCATATTTTGAAAGTCGAACAGCTGAAAGACATTAATACTAGGTATTCTTATGATCAATTGAGTTTGATTTGTTTTTTTATTATGAGTTTACAATTTGTTATGATTTTGCAAAATTAAATGTATACGAAAGATTAAAGCTGTATTTTTTGTTTTTACATGAAAATCAGGCTCTTGTGGGTACTTAAAATTTCTGGTCAGACCATGAACAGATAGTTTGTTCGTATGAAAAATAGACCGGCAATATTGATATCTACTGATAGATCTTTGAATAAACTGTTTCAAATGATATTTTCTGACTTCACTAAGAATGGAATACTAACAGATCGAACCATGTAGTGCATTTCTTCTAATCCTGCAGATAATTTTATTTCTGATGCCCAAACATATCAAGTCGTGTATTATTTTAAATTCGTGAGGGTATTTCGTATATTCCATTATGAAGTTCCTATTTTTAGGCTCAGCACTTCGAATTCATTTTTTACATAAATAGATGTATACATATAAATAAATCATTTGAAAAAACACGCCATTTTTTGTATTTCAAAAATGCGCATGTGCGTGTCAGCTTATGAAACACTTATGTTATTTTTGAACTACTGTTTTATGAAAAAACGTACAAAATTCTAAATATTGCATTAACAAAAATGAATTATTGAATCAAACAAACAAAAAATAGTTTCTGACAAATTATTTAATTTTAAAAATATATAAAGCACAGATGTTTGCATAGAAATTCAATAAATTTTCATCTGTTCTTTCACATTATATTAATTCCAAGTGAAAATGCACATTAAAACCATCTTTGTGTTCAAACATATCTTCATTTTCATATGTTTTCTTGAAAGTAAACACCATATATTTTTCTATTTATAATATTTGAGTCGGCATAATGTATTTGAAACATAAAACGTTTTAAATAAAAAGAGATTTGACTTATTTTTATCAGTCAATTGATACGTTCTGGAATTATAAACCCAAAATAAGACACATCTGTAATGGGAGTAAATTTTTTTTAAATAAAAAGTTATATATCATGATATCTCCATAACGGATCGAATATTATCGGATGTTTTTAAAATATACAATGTAATTGAGTATATATATATACGCCTTTGTACATTTGTTGACGAATTTTAGATCATTTTCATGTAACAGACAGATAAATCTTGTTAAGTGTACATCGGTAGGCCCTCTGTTAGCTCACTAGAATTTTCAGATCATGTGACTTTTTGCAGAGCCAAAATAGCGGCAAATGTACTAGGTTACATACGCGTTGTGTAGGCTCACTATCGGTTCAAAGACACACAAAAATTCGGTCCTGCCCTATATATATAATGTAAATTAATTTTCGATGTCTGCTCTCCATGTTCATTGCAAGTTGTCGAAGTTTCTGGATTTCATGCTCCTACCTAGTTTTTACTGTATATGATGTTATTTTTAATCATAAATGAACTCAAATTAGATGTATTGATGATATATTACCATAACTAAAAATAAGTGACATGAAATTTCAATGACATGGCATTGATATCAAATGGACAGATGTATCCAAAACCACTTTATAATTTTGAAAAACAATTATTTAGGGCATGTTTTTGCATCGCTAGACTAAAACAGTAATTTTCAACCGCTGTCATTTTCGTCGACATTTTACTATGTACAGAGCATATATGTATGCTTGAAATACAATATATAGTGTTTTTGCCGTCAGGTATTGCTTTAATGTATTTTTATCTACATAGCCTGTTAATTCTATTCAGTGCACCTTGCGCTTAACCTCATGTTTATGTCTGGTCTAGAGGCAGTGACAAAACCAGATTGGACTTTAAACTTTTCAGGCCATCAAAAGTTGATTTTTTACATTTTTGTGTTAATTATTTACTGCTCACAAATTGATTTATAATATATCATATTCAAAGCTTAAATTTTGACGAATAATTCTCTTTATTGTGTCCGAAGATGGGTTAAAATTTTTGCGGCTTTCTATTCAATCATTGAAAACACACCAATAGAATATTGGATAACAAAAAATAACAATTGATTTCATGATGGCATATTCGAATATTTTAACAATCATATTTTATCTTCATTTTGTGCTATGGAGAACTATTTGATTTCATAAGAATGGCATAAATTGATAAAATAATTAATAACTCCTGAAAACGTTTAAAACCTGTAAACATAAAGTAGTATCCCGAATACTGCCGATGGTATCTATAGAATACGTTTTCAACTAGTTAAAAGATGCATAATATCTATATTGAAGTAGAGGATATATAAAAACGATAAAGTATGAAATTAAAGTCGGATTTTGTGAATTTTTTTTATCAAAAACACATATCCTGGTTTCTAACATATATCATTGAATTAAAATATACATTTTCCTATTAAACTATCATATAGTAAAATATGAATGTTTTGTGGAATGATTATTTGTAAACTATTCATCAAATATAATTGAGGTATCAGTCAAATACCTATTCATAGTTATCCTTCAGGAATAACACACCTGTAAGATATTTACAAATTTAATTAAGAAATTGACCATATCTTATGATGACAAATGATGTTCCATTGATACATTAATAAACTATCGACTGAAATAAAAAATCTAGAGGGCTTTCGTGTACACCATTTTTCATTCCGAATGGCCGATTTTCGCGCACACTCGAAATTTTTACTACACCATATCATTTTTCATCCAGAAAAGTCGACGATTTCAAAAAAAAACCGATTTAAAAAAAAAATAAAATTAATTGAAATGTTCACGTTGCAATGCTTTTGACGCAAAACGCATTGGTTCGCGAATCCAACCCTCGCCGTCGTTCCGTGAAATCTGAGTGGACGCTTCTTTTCGAAATGGAAGAGCATTATCAAATCCAGAATGGCAGTTTTTGATGGGAACACTCTACTGGCTAAAACTTCAGAAGCATTCGCTCAGATTGTACGAAACGACGGCGAGGGTTAGATTTACGAACCAATGCGTTTTGCGTCAAAAGCATTGCTACGTGAACATCTCAATTAATTTTATTATTTTTAAAAAATCGG
>JWZT01004854.1:0-12770 GCA_000827895.1 Thelohanellus kitauei
ATTTATAATTCAAAGATCTTCTACAATTTGGACATCTTCACTGTATTAAAATAAGTAATATTCAGTCTACGTATATTTATTAATCGGCAAAATATATCTCTATGAAAATTTGAATGCTACTCCAGTACTTTTATCGAAAAAAAGATTAATATTAGAAGATGTTGACATACTGTATAAACATTTGTAAGAAATGGAACGTTGAATAAAATCAAATAATTTTACTTTTGTAATTATTGTATCACAAAAATCCTGCATGAAACAAGATATCTCTACTGGGAAGAATATGATTAGGATTATTTTTGCTTATTTGTGACGACACTATTTATTCATCCTCCTCAATACTAGTAAATGATCAGTCTACTTACACGTGAATTAAATCCAGGAAAAACATCATCAAACGCTATGTAGGTGAATAGCCCAGCGCTGATAACAATTAATATGTATTTTGAAAATTTAAGTTATAGAGTGTTTCATAGTAAAATATTGATTCAAAACATAGGCTAAGAATAAAAAATTATGTTTTTTAACCATTATTAGAACGAGGATAGTTATCGGAGATAAAACATCTTTGAATTGGTCAGTTAGATTTTATTCAGACAACTAGTTCCCTATATCATGTTTTATGTCGAGTAATTTAGATTGATAATTGACCATTTGTTTTCTCATAACAAAATTGTGTACAATCTCTTGAGTATTTTGTAATAAATTTATGAATATTGTCAAAAGAATTAGGGACGTGAATACAAATATTACAATCGGTTTGTAGTCAGAGTTATCTCACGCCTTGGATTTTGTTTGAAAAGTATATAGCATGTATCATCATAAGCCATAATTAGCAAAGCCCATCCCAAATCTTCTCTTGATTGAGTCCGCCCAAGAAATTTTAATTTGTGTATGTAACTTTGTATAAAATATTTGTAATTTTCACAAATTTATTTCTAATAGAGCGTAATTTTTATTTCAAGAATATATTAACTTATAAACAAAATTCTAATTAATATCTTGAAAGCAGAAGAAAAAAAATGCTATTGAAAACATGGAATAAATCTTAGTTAATTAAAAAAATTGTACGAGTAACTATATCAATTAACATGATATATTTGGTTCATATCCTATGTCATTTTATGTTTTTGTATGTTCCTGTTAAAAAAATATTTCCAAATAATAGTATTCGATATTTAAATGTTATTCTTTATAATATATTCAAGTCACCTGAATTGAGAAAATCTTTATGACTTCTTAAAATTCCTTAAATATATTCAAATTATATTGTAGTGATTGAAATAATATGTTATTAATGAGAAGCCAGATATACTCAAATTTACAAATCAATGACGCTAGTCAGGATAAAATAAGATACTTGATATTGATGATACAATAAAATGACAATTAGAATCGCGCACGCTCTCCATATCAGATCCATTTTTGTTAAATGAAAATATATTTCCACAATTAATTGAAAAGATACGAAAACAAAGTCTGAACAATTTTAACTTAAAGATGATAGAAATAATTCAAGTATATGACTGCTCTTTATTTGTCGCTGTTTCATTACAACCTGGGTCATTCGTCTTAGTAATAATTGGATCATTATTAACGGGTAAAGAGGCGACTCTGATCCTTTCCATCGCACGTCTATGTCTCCACCAATTTTGTATACGATGTTCTGGAACCTCCATCCAACTAGAAATATTTTTTATATCGTTGTTCTTAAGGTAGGGTTTTTCCTTAAATATTTCATTCAAAAATAATGTCTCTTTATTGGAGAACCGAATAATTTTGGGCTTTGTCCAGGAGTTTAATTTGTCTATAATTTCATTGTTAGATGATGCAGAAGAATATGTAGTATCAACATATCCTGAAATCGAACTTTCGGTGCTCGTTTTAGAAGTTCTTTCATTATAACTTTCATCATCATCGATGTTCTCAGGTTCATTTATTGTAAATGGTGACCTGTTGTAGCCTTTTACAATAACGTCAGACGAATAATCCGCGTAACTATCATCCACGGCTACTTTTGAGGATGATCCCTTTTGTATCTTTAACAACTCAATCATACGTTCATCTGATATATAAGTAGGATTTTGACGAAAATAATTTCCCGCACCTGAATCACGAAATATTCTAGGTGCATTAACACTGTTGTTATCCTCTTGTTTAGTAATTGTATTTCGAAGATGATTTTCTTTTCTGGTATTATAATGTTCCGAGCTTTGATCATGCGCAAAATCGAATTTCGATGAATTGTTTTTGGATGTTTGTGAAAATTTTGAGTCTACATATCGCGTATTTCTCTGATATCCATAACTGTATCTGTTGCGATCTTTACTTTCCATCTTTATCGAATTGAAGTTCAGTTTAAAATAGCCTCTCTTGTATAATAAAATGTACAATCTTTTGAGATATATTATAGTCCACTCCAAGCAATATAAGAATAGTCAAGATGATTTCAGAAAAATTGAAATATAATAGAATAACGGTTGTCTTTTGTATATATAACAATAGTCATTCATTAAATAAACCGATTTTTTTATCTTTGAATACATTTCAATGAGGTTTTTCAAATTATATTGAATGAAAAAGCTAATATTTTGTTATTTAATTATTGATTTTTTTTCACTACCATAAAAATTATTGGCATAGTGAAAACATTGGTTAATTCTAAAGATATAAAAAATCTTATGATGAAAAAAAGAGTCTCGCATCTGTATATAAATGTATTCGTTGTCGTATTAATCTTAAATTTTTCTACTTTCGATATATCTTTCATATTCATGATAATAATACAGCTTATATATCAATGACATCGTTAAAATTATTTTTATGCTTTGATGTAAAAATATCCATCAAAAATTCGGGAAGATTATTATTCACACATGGATGATATCGATTACGCCTCCAAACATAGTTTATTACAAAAAATATTAGCTTTATGATATACTATATCGTGATATATAAATTAATGACACAACACAGATTAATACAAAACATATATTTTGTTGTTAATGCTAACCAGTTTCGCTTGTTAATCTTAAAACACGAGCATTAGTTCACTAAAATTAGTTTTCCTGGTTTTACACATCCACGAATTTACGGATAAATTATGTTTAACAAACGCAAACAAGAATCAAAACGATTATCTCCCAATATCTATTAAAAAATAATAGATTTCTTTTTTTTCAATATAAATTTTACAAATAATTCCAAATTATATCGCATTCGTCGCAATTTATAAAGCTAGGTGAAATTCTATCATATTTATGTTTGTCAATCCGTTTTGGTTCATAAATACATGTGTAAGCTGTTGTATTATTTTCCAAATTATCCATCAATCATTTTTGAAATATAGTTTTTATAATTTCCAGTGTTAGATGATATGTTTGATTAGTCCAAGGATTCGCAATATACTGCTCGATGCGAGTTTGTGACCGGTCTCCGGAGAGCTTCATATCTTATTTGGTTATGTCGCTCGTGATAATATCCAGACTCGATCTCTGATATATTCTTTCTGCGTCATTCAAATTCAGTTTAAACGATTAGAAAATTACGGATAGTTATTTTTCAGATGTTTTATTTGAAAATTATAATTTAGATTAAAATTATATCAAGAATTTTGCCGAGATACGTATTTTCGAGAGCGAATTTCACTCGTTCAATAAAGATCTGATGTATATGAATATTTTCATAGACGTTGAAAAGTAAACAAATGTGTTTTTGGGCATTGAAATTGTTACCGCGTTTGAATAGTACAGAATGAGCTCCCCCCACCAAACTAAAATTGGTTAATATGGATATACACTAGAAAGAGTGATAATGGTCAAATATAAATGGCAGAGCTAGACAGAAAGTTTGTAAAAAAGCAAAATTCATTCGGAAAAGCCATAATAGCTACCCCGACGGCTCTTAATTCCAGTTTTGCTTTCTGATATAACATTAATAACCAAATATATTTTCCTATATTGTGGGTGAATTAGTAAAAATATTCATATTCGTTGAGACTGATAAAGTTTCAAAATGATACTTGTAACAGTTTGAAGAAGTCCGTTTTATAAAATCTTTAGCGATCCATATTGATCAAGCTAACAAGCCATGATATTATAATTAAAATGTCGACTGCTTTCATTTCAACTTCTCATTAAGAAATGTGATGAAATAATTGACATTCGTGAATTTTAGAGTCTATTTTTCTAAAGGAAATTTCATCAACGTTGCTACTGAGTTTGAATTCCTCACATTGCTGATTAAAATTGAGTTCTCTAAGACGCCAGTGCTATATGGATTGTACTAATTGACCTGCAGTGGCTCTTGCCTGAAAGAAAAATGTCATTATGGAAAATAGAAAAATGTGTCTAGTCTCATGTTTAGTTCCTGTTTACGAACTTGATAAAGACGTCCATAAAACTAATTTTTCCATATGTCTCAACATATTAGGGAAACAAACATTTAGACCATGACCAAGACAATCGGCATTTCAATCTAACTAATTTAAAAGTGCAATATTTTCGAAGAATTTCAACTTTGCCTATGCAGACAGATTTATTTAATTTTTGGACAACTTTGATCGACCGCGAATACATAATTATCTATAGTTTTAATGTAATTAGAGAAGTGAAATTCATTAAATATACTTGTGTTTTCTATATTAAAAAATCAAATGTGATTCATCACACTAAATTTTGTATAAATATGCGATTAAGATATTAATATATTTCATCTTACGCACAGAGCACATCAGTTTTGTATAACTGCATCGATGGCTTGAGAACCTGTCAACAATTTAGTTTTACCGTTTCTTGAAAACCTCGGGAAATAATTCGAATTTAGGCATTGTTGAAAACACCTTATATTAAATAATCATTATTATAAAAATTATATAAATGGAATAAAATTTTGGCTTTCTATGAATAATGATGTCAAGTTAGTTGCATGTATCCCCTACCTAAAAATTTTCACATTATCTTGGATTTTCAAATAATTTGACGTGTTTTATAAAACTATAATTTAAGCTTTTTCTTCTTTTAGAAAAAAAAACGCATAACAGATAGTCATTCGTTATACCTTCGTTAAAATTATCAATTATATTTGACTAAACCTATGAAAATCTGATAAATTCCGGGTATAATACTAGAAATTTAAAATAAAAAAAATATTGAATTAAATGAACATAATGGATGATTTTTAAATACAGTTCATATTTTTGTCGGCCAAAATATCAAGAAAATATCCAGTTAGAGGATCTGGAATTTAATACACATATCTAACCGTTTCTAAGCGTAAAATTATCGCAATCTATGAATATGATGATGGTCAACTATGTGAATGATGCCTAAAATGTTAATACAATAATGACATACTCGTTTAAATGTTGATCTTTGTTGTTATAAAGATTGACCTTGTATCGTATGATATTCACAATCATATTATTGCTGGTGTTATAAAGATAATATCAATTTTTGTCAAGAATACGGTAATGTATTAATTGACGTGCTATATCTGGCGTAAAATACATGTCTGTTTCATCTCTCTGGCTATGAACTGGATGAGGTTTATCATGATATTTATTTGATCGTATTCGTCATTATTCAAATACATAAAAATTACCGCCAATAATATAGTAAGTTTCATATAATTAATTTTTGAGATTTTTCTATTTAAAAATAATTATAAAAAATGTAATGAGATACTTGGGGAAAATTTCAAAGTTGAAATTTTCCGTTATATTATATGATTTAATAATATATTCGCAACCTTATTTAAATATTTTTCCTTCTGTAATTTGCGGAATGATGAATTCATGTAACCAGTTTTGGAAATGATATGCATACTCTTAATATGTTATTGTATTACCTTCCATATCTACAAAATAATGATTGTTTTAGCAGTTTTTGTCCGTGATGTAACAAATAAAAATCTTTAATGACACACCTTATAAGCCATTGTGTTTTTCATCCTCCATTATAGAAGAAATTGTTTCGAAAACTTTAAGGATCATTAAAGTGACTATATAAGTCAATGAATATTTCAAACAGTTCTTATTCGAGGACAAACATACCCATATCTAATTCGCATCGTTTGTAGATGATTCTTTCTGGTATCTGTGATAAGAAAAATAAGATTATGAAGGAATGTTTAACATCTAATACGATTCTATTCATATTAATCTATAAAAGTACTCAAAATATATTGAGAGAAGTAATTTTATTAAATATATAATTTGACATTAATGGTTGATAATTTTTGATAAAAGTTTGAATATACAAAAGACATCGGTTTTTTACTTTTGATATTAAAAAATGATGAATTAATGACCTTTGCGTGCATGTTATAAATTGTAACACATTTACAAGTCAATATGATTTGATATATTTAATACAACCAATTTGATATCTTCAAATATAGAAAAGATTACCATTTGTCCAATGAATAACTCGTATTATATATAATGTTAAAATTTAGATGCCAGGCAACTATAAAAAAGAATTTAACGTTCAATAATGCTATAAACACCATAAATAATGAGATATTTATTGTCGATTAAAATTATCAACAATTTTAAGTATACATTTATCGGTAAAAACTTGAATTAAATATCATTTTAATTGGACTAGCTCGTTTTATTTAGTATTCGTGGTAGAAAATGTTTTAATAGATGTATATAGACTAGAACAGAAAAACTAGTTTCAATTCAATCTTTCTCAAGTTTCTTAACTTGGACTCATTGAATGACCGTTGAAATATTCTACTATTTTCCGTTTGGAATTTTTATTTCTAGGTAGAGTCACATTGCAGATCAATGAGTTCTAGCTTAAGAGAAACTTGTGATTTTACAAAATCACTTGCACATGGTAATGACAGGATATCAATCTCAGGAATAAGTTTATGGTAACTCCATAAAACAAATAGGAAATTCAATGTATTTTTCAGAAAGCATATTAATTCATTTTTATGTCGACGTAATCTAGGGTTACATGGTTTTCAGGGTTGTAAATTTTATATTGATATTCATACTGAGCTAGCAAAAAATTTCTAGCTTCACCTGCAAGGCCTACATTGCTGGAGAAATTTCAAGGGAAAAAATGACCATACTTTATTGTTTGACGTTAAGGAAATTTAGTATTGTGAAAGAAATAACCTGCAAACGCCAGATTTGTAAGCAGCTATGATTGTCTGGGTTGCGGATATACTATATATTTACATTTCATCTTAAAATAATTCTATTTTTAGGTTCTAGACACGCCTTCGAAATTTAAGACACTCAATAAATCTACTCAGGTATGATAAAGAGAATCAAAGTAATCAAAACCTCAATCTTAGGCAAGTTTGATAAACTGTGTATGATTAAGACCTCTTGCTCTGATAATATTTACAATTTTCACAAATTGATAAATGACATTTTTCTTTGAAGCAACACCTTTACACAAAATCTCGTCTTATATTATACAGTGTTAACAATATCATTTCTTTGTTAGAATCCACCTCTCCAACACGGTGAATAAATCTGTTCAATATACCAACTTTATTTCCTCTCATGTATGATGAACCGTCTCATAATTCTGACATTTCCATTCCATTATATGCAAAAAAGATTTCCCATATTCTAAAACATCTCCAAATATTATCTCTGTCACTGATTCCATTAACATCAATTCTTCTGTGATTTCCATGTTTAATATAATTCCTCTCAAAAAGATAAATAACTGTTCACAGTCATCAATGTCATGACTATCATACAATGTTAAGCAGCCGAGCTGAAATGAAGATGCAAGCCTTATGGGCCTTGACTTCAGATCTTCATCAATAGCTTTAATATGGTAAGCAACAGGCATTCTCGATAAGCAGACTGCTTTGATTTTTTTCTGTTTTCTGGAAAAGCATGACTACTATATCGCGCATGTACTTTTTATCAATTTAACCTTTAAGGAACGATTTACTGTGCATAGAAATCTGGTATTCGACTAAAATGCTTACACTAGTATTGTATTCTGAGATATTGTATGTTATCTGATAAAATTCTGTTTCTTACAAGCTTTCAGTGCAGTTCCTATTTCTGTTGAGTGTTAATCATCTGATGATAACTTACAGCCATAGTTTTCAGATTTAGTCACATAATGGCAAGAAAAATTTGTACTCGTTGACCACAGAAACACCACTGCACAGCAAACATACTTCTATCCTATCGACCTCTGTAAAAAATTACTTAGACATACAATCTAATTATTCTTCGGTTACTTTAATTTAAATTACTAAAATACGATTAGAATATTATCATGAAATTCGCCAAAAAACGTACAGTTGATAGCGAGCGTTGCCTGTTTAACAAAGTCATTTTGAATATAGGCTATGCTTTTACAAACTCAATAAGACCGAGGCAGTAGGAAAGTAGGTTTTAATTAGGTCAGGATATTGTCGAAAGTCACATTAAAATACATGTTCAAAAACTATTCACGAGACCGACAAAATATTTTCGTGAGTTGTATGTAACCAACCCTGCTCTATCAGTTTAAATCTTTGTAAATTTACAAAATTACGATTTAATCAAGTTGGGTTAAATGGTTAACTTATTCAAATTCTAAATATATTTTGAGGAATTATAAATTAAACTATATTAAAAATGCATATTTATTCTAAGGTTATCACAAATCAATCAGCAATGAAAATTTAGTTTGATACATGTAAATTTATCATTTAAATATATAAAAAGATATTTTATAAAAAAATTTAAAATTGTCTTTATCAAGAGATTGTATTTTGCATTAAAGCAATATTATTCATTTTAGATATAATCCACTTTAAGTATGTGCCAACTACAAAAAATTTCACTCGAAAGTAAAATGTTTCTATTTTAGAAAGACACAACTTTTAAGAGAAATAATAGAATTCGGAAATATATCATTTTTTTTTTGAAGTAGGACCTGTTTTTATTGATGAAATACCTGGTAAGGAGATTATATAACTGAAAAAATCTCCATACTCACGGTAAAATTTGTTAAGTTTGGCTATAAAAATTGTGATTTTTATATTTTTTAAGTAAGTGAAAATATATATTCTGATTTTAATGTATAATTACAACAAAATTAAATTATGCGTCGATTGGTAATAATTGCGAATTCATTTGTAATGATTGCACATTGATGAGTAATAATTGCTCATTGATAGTGATTCCCGTCTTTGTCCAACAAAAAACGAAAATTATTTACAATATATAATATATTCTTGAAGAAAATGACTTAAAGTAATTGATGAATAAATGCCAATCAACAAGTAATCATTAATCGATATCATTAATTAGATTTTATTTGTGAATTTCACGTAAAAATTATGAATTACTTATATTAATTTATATTGCCAACACCCACCGCTTTTAGGGTTTATCAGCATTAAGTATGCTAAAAGTCATCGCAATTTGGTTTGTATGTTTACCCATATTCTGTGATAGTCAATCATCTGAGGGTGAAAATCAAATAAATGATTCAAATATCTCCCTTATAATTTTAAAGGTAGGATTTGATATTTACATCAGACTACGTTCGACACAACCAACAAATTCAAACTTATGTTCAAATTTTTGAATGAAGCATTATTCTTTTTGTTATTCGATCAAAGTAAAAGAAATATCTCTGTCTCACATGATAAAACAAAAACGTTTATAAACTGGACCCCGATAATCGATGGAAAACCTATTTATGTGGATGAATTAATCACAACCAAAAATTTTTTGTTCTGTAAATCCTGCATAAACCAAATATTCTTTTATGCAGACAACAAATTGAATATATCTTACGTTCGAAGATTCAAACATAATGAATTAATCATTCCATCTAATTTCGACTCTTCATATTTAATAAAAATTGTACCGAACAATATCACGGTAAGTCGATCTTTTTATAAAAATATCACATAAAGAGGCCGATAACAACAAAAACACGTAAAATTCCTTAAGTTATGTAAAAATACACCTTTAATTTTTATACCCTAAAAAGGGCAGACAAAGAAAATTTTATGACTTTAACCAATGACATTATCCATATATTTGATGAATAATGTGACATAACCTACCTTAGATTCTGAATATGGAGAACCCCTATATAAGGAATATATATTTCGTCAAATACATTTTACTACGCGCACATTTTCAAAATATTTCTCGATATAAAATTACACAGTATTTTTAGTTACACTATTTCTCGATAAAAACGTACTTTGTCATTTAAAATGAATATGCGCACACTAAAATTAAATTTTTATAAAACATAGGAAAAACTAAATATCATGAAAAACTATAAACAAATACAAAAATAGTATACATACAAAAGTTTTTTTTATTAGACAATTCAACAAATTTTCAACATTTAAAAAATAATTTTTTTTATGTTGTAGTAAAATTTGTGTAATTTTGAATTTGATTTATTTAATCAATATGCGAGTACTGTCGAAAACTACTAACAATACTTTTCAACTACGAGAAAATCTTGTCGATTGGCTTAAGAAAAGGACTATAGATTGGTAATAAAAAGCCGTCGTTGCTTTCAGCTATTGTATAATTATTTATCGATGCTGCAGTTGTGAAATGTGATAATATCTATATAAATACCACATTTTTAAATTAGTGTACGTTCAGAGCACTTATTAAATTTGCGATGAAAATCCAAGTTCAGGACAATATTGAAATCTCCTTCTGTAGACGCATATTAGACAATCATTTTTTGTGATTGCGAAATAAATCTTAAGATTCTTGGATTTGAATGTTTTTCATATTGATTTTTACAAGCGGTCATTTCATACGATCTCCTCGTCGGACTTTTTAATCCCATTTCAACAATAAAAGCATTAATTTATTACTGGCCGAGTATTCAATGTATTGTTTAAACACAATCGTGGCTTTCCTGTATGTCACTTGTTATGTAACGTTGTTCGGTAATATATTATATATTTTTATAACAAAAGATATAATATTTGAAGTATTGCCAAACATTGTTTTGGATTAGTTTTTTGTTTGTACAATTAAGATATTTTCTGATAGGTCATATAGAATGAAAGATCAGTTTTCTTTAGTGAAGTCACGAGAATACTATTAAAGTTGATAATTTAAAATTTTGATCTATTACAACCCTATTGTTTTTATATATATATTTTTGTGTATTACTTAGAATACGTCTTTTTTATGAAGTGTATACGTTTTAGCATCCAACATTTTAGAGAATGCTAAATTATATTATTGGGAGATATATCGTTTATTGAATGCAGACTGCATTCGCTGAATATACTATTCACTATTCCTATCCAATTCAAGTTATATGAGAAACAGCGTCTTGCGCTCTATTTCGCCATACTTTAAATTTATTTCGCCAAAAGGCAACGCAAGAGGTTTTTGAATTGTTTTGTTAATTTTTTGGATTCCATGTTTTTTATTCTAAATACAATTCATCAGATTGTAAAATAGAGACATTCTCTATTTCGAAATAGATTGCATGGAATACGAAAAAATTTTAAGGGAGCCGCTTGCATATGAAATGCATTGCAAGGCCCTGTAAATGCGAGATTTGGCTATTCTCCTAACTTGGAATTTTTGTTTACAATTATAATAAAAAAAAATTCATATTCATGTGACAAAAATTCAATTTTTATCACAAACCCTGTATATTTATCATTGCATTATGATTCACAGATGTCTTTTAAAACTTGAGACTGACTCAAAAATTTACTCCATATATTTAAATTATCAACATCTATATTTTAGTTTAAACATTGAATTAATTTCTTCAAATTAATTCTGAATATATCTGAATTATGACCGTAAGCAATTTAGATAAATTTGATGCCGCCAAACTCTATTTTGACATCTGTTTTTATAAAAAATTATTCAGCTGATTAGTAACCTGTTATTACCTGCATAATCTGTTAGAAACCTGTGAAATAATATACAATTTTAAATACTATTATTAAAATTCTATTATTTTCAATGAAATTTAGAAAAATAAGGCTTCAAATGATCTTTTCATTAGTTTGGACTATGGGGGCACATTCGATAAAATTAGTGAGAATGTTTCTAATGCGTCTTGGATAACAGAAACATCACAAATAATTTATATTTGTAGGTCACTGCTCATTAATCATAGCTAACAATACACTGAAAATCGTTGATGTTCTGAATAATTTCGACGACATATATAAATTTGATAATATCAAAATGTTCCATCAGATCCGAAAAGAGTTCATTGTGTTAGAATATGATCAAGTATTATTTTATAGGAATAGTCTCATGAAAAATCCAAAATATTAGAAATTGTTCCCTTAGACATAATTAAAAATATGCCAACAAAAACCATTCATCTAAATCATTTTGGATCAAGGCCTGATTTGAATATTTCTATAAATTATAGCCACTATTTCTATTTACATGGCTCTCTTTATATCCTTTTGTGGAAAAACAAGTCAAATTTATGTTTATATACATTAAATAATAATGACCAATTGATTGAAAATGTTTGCAACTTAGCTGTATATGACCCTACCAGTGGAAAATGTTCAGTCGTTGTTAATCCACATTTTCCCGCTGTCATATATGCTAATTTGAAGATCAACGACACCATGACAAGAACATATGTTTCATTCGATAATGGCAAGAATTTCAAGCCTCCTGAATTAGAAGGCAAATGTTCTGAGTGTCCCAAAAATGGTTGTTTGGTTGAAATGGATTTCAAATGTTCAACCGATTTAATTACGAATAATTTTCCTGAACCATGGATAGTAAAATTTGAAGGAGTGTATCG
>JWZT01004858.1:11650-41919 GCA_000827895.1 Thelohanellus kitauei
CTGGTTCGTGGTGGTAAAACACTATGGCGGTCTTTAAGGGGGCCCGTAAGCAGAATCTCAAAATGAATCTGCACCCAGGCGATGTAGTTAGGGTCGACGAGAAATCCTGTCAATAGGCGAGGTGAGAAAATGGTAGAAGGTAAATAAAAATAACGATGTTTTAAGGGTTTTCTATATGGTCCTAAATATACCAAAAAAATTCGTATCTTCTGTCGTTTATGTGGTTTTATGATTTGATTTAGCATGTAAAAAATGTGTATATTATTTGGGTTGAAAAGCCCGCCAATAATATTAGGTCAACTTATAAAAAATTTTGTATATTTCTGATGTGCGGTTTAGGATGAAAACACTGTAATGACTGTAAATAATGTCCGGAATATTAAAATTAATTAAGAAACAAATTATATTTTGTAGAATACTTAATGAGTGTTGAAATATATAATAAAACGCCTTCAAATCATCCGATGCATGAAGTATGTTTGCCGTGATAATTGAGTGTGAGAACAATGGTTTTCCAGGACATTGAGGTGATACAATTTATTGTGACGCGTTCTTGGAAAATCGCCAACTTATTTGCCAAGAGTTAATTGTAGGGTTTTCCGATCTATTTAATAATCTTTGCAACCTATTTAATAAAACTTGTTACAAATCAAAAAATAACTGCACTAACGGAATAAATAACAATTATTTTAGAATTTTAAAATTTACAGATCATTCGGATGTTTTTGAGAGTTAAATTGAAAAAATAGTTTGTTATCAAATACGAATCAGGGTGTGAAAACGAATGAAACAAATGTTTACAAGCCAATGGAACAAGGGAGTATTGGATTTTAATTTTGATCTGTGCTGGATCGATGATAATTACAAACCTGCATCATACACAGAATCCCTTTCTAGATAGTTCATTCGAAATACAGGGTTTGTGAAATTTTGCGAATTTCTAACAAATTTAAAGAAACAAATAAAAAGAAACACTCTCCTTTTTTGACTTACAATAAACTAATGCTATTATTGTTTTAGAAAATATCATTCGATTTTATGACAAATATAATATCTCAATTTTTGCACCATTGGTGCGTTTGAGAATTTTGAGATATACCAAAAAAATGAATGTTTATAAAACAAGTTTAATTATCCCGCTCGTATGCGATTTTTTTATTTGTAGCAACTTTTATTCAATAGGTTTCAAGGATTATTAAATAGATCAAAAAACCGTATATCGATAAAATGGCTATAAATTTTCCTTCAATGCAAACATAATTCTTTTAATCATAAAAATGGATATTACCCTTTAAGAAATAGCGGTTTGTACTTATTTTATAAATTTACGTTTTAATACTTTGGAATCTATTAAATGGATGGCATTGTTGAATTTATAGTAAGCTAAATCATCAATTCTGAGTTCAAGCATGCTTACATTACACATCAACCCAAATTATGCTGTTTATAAATCGATCGAACGCTGATTCTAAGATGATTGGTCGAAAAACTTTTTAAATTAATCATAATATTTAATTAAAATTAACTAAACGAAAAAAACTTCAAAATCAACGTACTATTATCACAAATTTTTAAGTTTAAGAGGAATCTGAAGCGAATAAAACCGACAGTTTAGTTTTGTAAAAATGAACCAAACAGGCAAAGGCAATCATAATGTACTTAAGTCTACTCGCTTGCAAAATTATATGAATATTGAAGTACATTTTTTGAAAAAACGAAATTTTGCGATCTATGCCGACTATTGTGCACTATTCTATACTTTAGACAACTTTTACTAAGTAGACTGCAAATATAAGTAAATAGATAAAACACCCCTATTAAATCGGTTCTGTTATTTTCATGCATTCATACACAAAATTCGTCCTTTTTTCCTCCTTCCCTACAGATAACCCTATAAGAAGCCTCGCTTATATCAGTGAATGTCTGTAATCACCTTGCGGTCGATTCCCAGCATTTTTTATCAATGTAAAACACAAGTTAAGACATTATTTGGGTATGCTCCCCTATTCGTTGATTTCATCTGGAAATGAATATGCTATGGAATTCGTGTTCAGACCGGACACATGGATGAAATATATTATTGGCATCGTACGCAGACTCAGTATATATCAGCTATTTTGTGTCATTCCATTTGGGAGTGAAGATAAGAAGTTACCATAGCAACAATTAATTGGGAAAATGAAAATTAGGCAGTGGATGCTTGAAGATCTGGCGAAAGTTTAATTAAGACGATGATACAAATTAATCAAAATATTTCTAAATCCTATACATTTTAAAAGATGTGGTTTTACGTATTTTGTTTATATTTATTTAAGGTTATATATGACCAATCACATTAAGAGTTATCCGACTGGTAGATTTATATTCCATCAGCTACAACGGCCCAAAAAATTACCGATGTCCCTATATATTTTTGCAATGTGAGAGCTTCGAATGTATCAAAAATTTACCCCTTTTCACAGAGAAAAGATTTTATGAACAGGAGGATGAAACGTCTGAAAAAAAAACATGTCTTTGACCAAGATGTGCAAAAGGATTTTTTCATTTCAGAAAATATCAGTTCGTATGAAAACCTGAACGGCGTGATGATGGTGTCACAGGATGGACAACTTTTACTAAGTAGACTGCAAATATAAGTAAATAGATAAAACACCCCTATTAAATCGGTTCTGTTATTTTCATGCATTCATACACAAAATTCGTCCTTTTTTCCTCCTTCCCTACAGATAACCCTATAAGAAGCCTCGCTTATATCAGTGAATGTCTGTAATCACCTTGCGGTCGATTCCCAGCATTTTTTATCAATGTAAAACACAAGTTAAGACATTATTTGGGTATGCTCCCCTATTCGTTGATTTCATCTGGAAATGAATATGCTATGGAATTCGTGTTCAGACCGGACACATGGATGAAATATATTATTGGCATCGTACGCAGACTCAGTATATATCAGCTATTTTGTGTCATTCCATTTGGGAGTGAAGATAAGAAGTTACCATAGCAACAATTAATTGGGAAAATGAAAATTAGGCAGTGGATGCTTGAAGATCTGGCGAAAGTTTAATTAAGACGATGATACAAATTAATCAAAATATTTCTAAATCCTATACATTTTAAAAGATGTGGTTTTACGTATTTTGTTTATATTTATTTAAGGTTATATATGACCAATCACATTAAGAGTTATCCGACTGGTAGATTTATATTCCATCAGCTACAACGGCCCAAAAAATTACCGATGTCCCTATATATTTTTGCAATGTGAGAGCTTCGAATGTATCAAAAATTTACCCCTTTTCACAGAGAAAAGATTTTATGAACAGGAGGATGAAACGTACTGAAAAAAAACATGTCTTTGACCAAGATGTGCAAAAGGATTTTTTCATTTCAGAAAATATCAGTTCGTATGAAAACCTGAACGGCGTGATGATGGTGTCACAGGATGGCCAATATGTACAATACGTCGTAAAGATGGAATAAATATCCAAAAGAATTCAAAACAAAAGTAAAGGCAAGAGATCCCCTTCTATATAATATTGGGTATTATCCATAACAAATATTTTTATTTAGAAACAAGTGGAATGTTGAATGTTGGGCGCAGTAAAGTCCTTCTAAAAGTCTGTGAATTGTTGTGTACTTCCTTCTTTAACGTTGCTCGTTCTTCCAAATGAAGATTTGGTGTATGTTTAGCGTCATTTTTTGAAAATAGTTACTTTCAACAAGTTTGTTCTGAAACGATTTGAATTTGATGATGTCCTTGATGGATGTAAATTAATCAATTTTTGCAATTGCTCAGCAATCTGAAGATGCGAGGCTTGGTCGAAACTCACTGCACCTGTTACTAGTTCTCTTCAGGATGAACCACCATATCAAGAAGGGCATACATCGTTTTATTTCATTTTTAGCGGAACATCGTGTCTACTGATAAATACTATATCCATTATCTTAAATGAATTGATAATCATTACCCATTCTTTTAGGAAGTATAACGAGATGCAAGAATCTTTTGAATAACCGTAAAAAGGAAATAGTATATAAATTGAATTTTGATTGATATGAGCAATTATGTTATAAGGTGTTTTGGCGTGGCCAGGATTAGAATAAGCTCTGACTGCCCTTCTACCAAGTCGAGAGGCTCTGAGTAAATTGAAGAATATTTTATTTGAAAGAAAATAAAATGAACTAATTCATCATAAGTAATGGATCAATCTAAACCGAAGCCTCTTGAATAACCTGAACAATCGCTGGAATATTAGTGAAAAAATATCCAATAGCCGCAAAATGTTGATGCGAAATCAATATAATTAGCCTTTGAGAAAGAGTTTTGTGGTAACAATTTATTAATTTTAGTGAACCCTCCCTGTGAAAACTATAAAAGTTCTTTAGTTCATACTTGCGATATTAATGTATGCATTAATGCCAAACGATTCATTACTATCGACGTGACAAAGGAATTTATAAAGATACATTGTTTCGGGGGATCTCGGACCTTTGTAAAATGTTTGTTAGAAGATTGGGAGTGACCTACGGCCGATATTTCAACAAGGTAATTCAAGTTTAATGTTACCGTTAAATACTGAATAATTTTTATCTTTGCCATCGATGCTCTTGACTCACGTTAAGATATTATCAAAATTAAATTCTTATTCATTGTTTTATCACTGTACCATGTTGTTTACCTGATGTTAAGATTTTGTTGAATCACAAAAATGAGCATAAAAAATGTTTATCTGATCCTCGTTTCTCCATTAAAATTGTTTCATTAAAAGTTATTTTTCATGTTCACATTATACTACGTTTTATGGGCTGCCATATATGTCTTTAACTATTATCTGACAGATAAAACGGACTACCAGATTTATCTCTACTTATTCAAATCCCAACGTGGAAGGTAAATAAATCCATACATAATTTCGTGACTTTGCCTATTATGTTTGAGGCCAGGGATCAGAGAAAAATTACCAAATCCCCAATCTACGTAGTTGACTAATTGTTCAAATCAACTGAATTCAAACGTTTAATCCGCTCTTTAAGGTTTTTGTTCGGCCCTGTTCTAATATCGTCAATCCCATATCATCCAATATTCAATGATGATGCAATTAACATACTTTCATACAAATCCATTTGGTTTTACTACTTTCATCGCCATCCTCAAAGTTTTTGCGAAAATGTCAATAGCTTTGCAAAAATCAACTTTATATTCGCACGTCGTTGCGTATTAAATGACTACGTGAAGGTTAGAGCATCGTATGGGCGTCAATAACGTAATTCATGTTGTTATTTTCAGATCCTTCTCTAATAAATTACCTTCTATGATCATTTACACAATTATTAAATCCATAAAATAGACTTGCTTCTGAGAACGATGAGTTTTAATCAACTTATTAGGCAGTGTAATTTCCCAGTTTTATTCGCTATTTTAAGAACTCGTGTTCTAACAAAGCTGTAATCGTATTAATAGTGATTTATAATTAACAAGCCCACTCTTCACGGGGCCTATCATTAATAACTGACGGAAACATCGGTCGGTTTCAATCGGATATTATTAAGGAGCCTATCTTGCCCTTGAGGTAAACTTTCATCTTATTTACTTAAGGATTGCTTGTAACTTTTTATTATCTTATATGTCCTTTTTTAACCTTTTAACGAGTGAACTTCGAGTATAAAATGTTTAAGTGATCTGTAAATTCATATCATCTGTTGCGTGAAATGGTCTACCAGCTTATGAACTCTCTGATCTCTTATTTGTTCATTCATATCATGTATGCGTAATAACCAGCCCGTGAGTCTGATCAGCCTCTCAGCCTTTGAAGTTAAATTCTGGATGGGAAAAACTGTTTGTTGCATGTGAAAACAGATGTTCCATCAACTTCCATCTAATCTCCATAATGTCAGTGTTAATTATAATTAACATTTGTGCAAATAATTAAATCACAAGGACTCTGTAGTTGCCGAAAGTTGCGTTGAACGATTACATGTAATGTTTGGCGATAACGAATAATATGTAAGAATTCACATGGTAAAGTATCATTTTATGTGTTTATTGTATAAGTTTGGCAGTTTTGAATATAGCTTATAAATAAACCACGCATGGATTAAGGGATTTTTTATTTAATTGATGATTAATCCGCCTCTCTTTTAAGTAAAAAGGTATTCTTGGTTCCTCATCCTATTAAACATGCCGACTCTTGAGTTAAACCCTCCATTTATCATCTACCCTATGGCTGCATAGACTTTTACGAATTGGCTCAAGAGAAAAGTAGGGAGTTAATATATAACTTCGGTTGATCGAATCTCAGTCATTTAATTCAAATATTTTATTTTGGAAGCCAAAAAGAGAACCTCAAAGTAAATGTGGTAGGTTTGGATGATATAATTAAAAACCACTACACTTTTATCTCGTCTATCGGTAGATATGATTGTCTAATTCCATTTAATAATCATGCAAATCTGAGCTATAAATTATCTATTTTTCTATGTTAAATAATCAAACTTAACATTTCTTTTTTGTTGAAAACATTTATAATTTGTTCAAAATTCATTTTTTTATCCAAGCTATTCACAGAACTATTAGCAGGCATGTGTACTTCACAATCAAAAAATTCCGTGGACGATATGTCATTTGACTTTATTCCTGGGATCATCAACCTCCCTTTATCCGAGTTATGTCCGAATTGAGCTAATCTAAGCGTTTACTGATTCCTCCCTTTCCAGTATAAGCGTTGCGACCATGGTGATTAACCATTGGGCATCTTCGATAAAATCCGAGTTTTTTCTGAGTATTTTGTAGATTTCCTCAACCGTGGGGTCATTTTTTGTCATCTCTAGGATTTTTCCACCTGTTCTACAATCTATTTAATTTATAGTGAATCTCCATCAGTTTTTCTGCCATCAGTTGTCTTAAAAAATGATCTTTAAATTAATAACATTTATTTATTTTGAAGCAATTAGAAACATACTATCATACCTGGCCATGGTAGATGTCAATTCTTCAACAATGAACACGGTATTCGTGTTCATGGATTGTATTATTGTTAATTCAAGTGATACTTCTTACGATATTTACAGCAATCTCATATTATGTAAATTTATTTCAACAATAACTAAAATGAAGCATTGCATGTTTTCACACTAAAAGTTTAGATGTATCACCGATAGTTATTTTGGTGACCTTTACCTTTTTGTACAATTTAAGAAGAAATTTAGTGGAATTTACACATTTTAAGTATATTAATTCTCCTGAGACTTCCCTTCAATTTAAATGATACTTTTTATTCTAGTTTTGTTCAATGGTTCAACTATTCCATATTTAATAGTCGTAATCAGATTAATAATTAGAAAATCAACAATTGATAATGTCAAAATTTTGTTGTTCGAAACAGCTTAATATACTCTCAATATTCACTTCTCAAAACAGTTTTTCTTGAAAGTAAATATATGGCTGTTCTCAGAGAGTTTTTTAATCTGCCGTTCATTCGGATATCGACCAAACGTTAGAATTGGAAATTTCGGTCAACTAGATTTCTATTTCACTTATTGGAAAGGCTATATTTCAGTTGAAAATGTTCCTTATTTCGTATTTGTCTTTTACATTTAACTTCAAACCTATTCAACTTTGAGAGTGAATGTGACCCAACTGTTTTAAAATTCACAGTTATGACTCTTAAATCCTTTGGTTTGACGAAAATATCAACTTATGGTATTTAATTAGTCAAAAAAAGACTCAACAGAAACCAACAAAGAATATCCTCTCATCACATTCTTCAGATTTATTATAATCTATATATGCAAGTTAGAGCCAAACCCCCTTTCCGTCATCAACACTACAATGAATAATCTCCGCAACGACTTTAACAAATAACCAACCACCCTCGTGTGTTATAACACCTAATTCTAAACTTTTAGTTTCTTAAAATTAAGAGTTTTCACGTTTATCGTAACAAATACCAAATTAAATACAGAATCATGACACATTCATTTTTATTGTAATGTTACCACAGCCTCCAGTTTTAAATTAACTTCATACCATTCACAAATCGAAATTTTTAACTTGGCACGAAAGAATCCCAGCACTTGATTCATTCTTTATATTAAAAGGGTCAGATGAGCATCAGGAATTAATTTAATCATCATTCATGAAAATTTCTGTTTCACTCCAGACTCATGATACGCTCAAAATCAGTTCGATTAAACTAAATCGGGTTTTGAGATAAGAGATTGTGATAAACCCACTCACTCCCCGAACATCGTTGATCTCCATTTTCAACATTAAATAAATAAGGAATTGAATTCTTAGGAAATATTTTGTCGAAGCGTAAGTTGATATTAATAATAAATAAGAGTTTCAACAAAAGTAGCAACATATCAATCTGTCTCAGGTAACTGGCATGAGGATCTGGCTAAAAAATACTCCCCCGCCTTAAGCGTTTGAGTTATTATTTTTCGTGTATTTTAGAAGTAACAGATTTTATAATCAATAATTTTGCATTTTAAAGGACTATTAATGTATTGTCAAGTGATTATGATGTAACAAAATAGCAAAAAACCACGAAACTTTAAATATTTTGCCGCTTTTTGATCGGTGATGATGCTGGTTTCGTAAAATCACATTTCTGAATTATTTCAGAACCAGGATTTGGCGGTCCAATACTGCATAGAAAAAGAAATATTAGATCAACAGAAAAAAATGTGAATCCTATGGTAAAGAAAGCTTAAGTTGAAGAGAAAAATAATGGCAATTCTACCAAAAAATAGGCCGAAAACTCGTACAAATTTTCAAATGAACAATAATTTCTAAAATTAAGTTGCAGACTGCGTTTTTAGAACTGATCTACTTCTGACTTTGTGACATCAACATATACAGTTTATCATAATTACTGGTAATTCAAATGCAACGATATCTATTTTTTTTGAAGCACTTTAATAAATTAGTTAGTCTTGAGTTGGAAACATGACCATCTAAGACTGGAGATATCGTTGAAATCATGGTGTACACTCTGAACAACAAGCACCACAGAGGCCGTTCTGTTAAAGACCCTGGATATAATGTGCCAGTGAACTAAGAGCCGAGAGGCAGCTGTTTCTTTTTGAAGTTCAGGATATGAAAGCGATTATGCCCTTTTAAATGATATACGCTTTTGAGTTTCCAGGGTCGACGATCACCATGTATTCCCTTCGAAGCTATAAAAATCTGGAACCCTTTTACTATCACTTTATTGTAAATCACTCAAAAACATCTTGGGGTATATGATAGGTCCTTGTACAAATAACAGAGGTTACCTGGAAACCTCTTAAGTTCAAAAAATCTCCTTGGAGCGGATCGAATTCAGTTGATTGAAAGTGAAATTGAATCGACAATCTCGTCGCTAAATTTCAGTGAGGCAGAAGACACAAGGATGATCGTTGAGTTCACTTTTACTTTCTCTCAGAGGTTATATTTGTAGATTGAACAATAAAATATCTCCGAGTGGCTTTGTATCGTTATCAGTTTTAGATAAATTATGTATTTACAATAAAAAACGAAATTTTAACATTAATATTTAGTTCCAGTTTTTATAAAAATTTGACTAAGTAGACAATTTATAATTTAAGCTCTGTATAAACATAAAATAATCGTTTGTTTACAAAATATAAGGGGCGGTCTTTACTTCAGCCCGGATGATATACATGGTTAGACCATTAATTCAAATTCTCCTGAAGTATGTGCATTAGTTAGTTCTTCAAATAATCCTTGGTTTAATAAATGTAAGTAGTTTCAATGAAGACGCCTACATCTGTGCAAATGATGCAAAACACCTTTCTGATGGTCACTAACACGTGTGTTCTAGCTCAATACACAATTTAGGTCATAACAAAGGATTATCACGTCAGTTTCGAAATGTTAAATCAACAAGAGGTTTTAAAATAATTGGGGCGCCAATAATTTTCAGATCTAAACCACATAATATTCTAAATGGTTAGCTGACGGTAGGCAATTATAGTCCTAACATTTTCGATTAATCACGCGTTGTTTTGTCAATTTAGATATCAACAAATTCGTTTTTTGAATATGATTAGCTTGATATATTAAGATTATCAATTTTGGCACTATTGATAGGGTACTTACAATTAACATTTAGTTTTAACAACTGCTAGCATTTTCATTGATTTGGGGTCTTCATACGTCCCTCTTTCTTAATTTATTTTGAAATTGGTCTTGATAAAAAAATGGGCTTGGTTTACTAAATCACATTATTTGTTGAACAAATATCATTCAAACATTTGACAATGCAAGCAGTCAAGGATGTAACATCTGTTTCTAACTTTTCAAGAATCATCTGCTGTTGTCAATTGTTTCTTTATCAAACAAACCAAAAATTTTCGTTCTATGAACTCTTTCTTTATATTTATCTCTATTAAACCTGAAAGATATTGTTTTTCAAGTTTAATAAATGAAATTTGTTCATGCAAGCTCTTTTTGGGCTTTTCTAAAATTGTTGGCTATAATCGCAGTTTAGAGGCTGCGGACAGCTTGTATTTAAATTGTTGGATTAATCATAGATGGTTTTTCTAATCGCTGGCCAGTACAAGAAAATCGGGCGAACTCCTGAAAAAATTACATTGGATGCTATCATCAGCTGTTTTAAACTGGAAAAGGACCATCTTCTACACATCATGGATTCAATTCAGTCAGCGTTTAATAGAGGACTTGCAAGTGATGCTGACAGCTTCCTATATCATCCTATCAAAATGCTCAATACGCATTTGATGGTCGTTCCAAACGGGAGCGAGACGGGCCGTTTTGTGGCTCTGGACCTTGGCGGCACCAACCTTAGAATATTAGCAATATCTGTTGTAGGAGGAGGTCTATCCCCCACATCCCTTTCATTTGAAGTCCCCCCAAACATTCAAACAGGAACTGCCGAACAACTATTCGACTACATCGCCGATCGGATTGATGAGGGACTTGAAAAACTTGGGTTTAAGGATGTGGACGTCGAGTTTATGGGATTTACCTTCTCATTCCCCTGCCATCAAACAGCTCTAAACAGCGGTGAGCTCATTAGATGGACCAAAGGTTACTCTGCCACGGGTGTGGAAGGTCATGACGTCGTAGCGATGTTGAGAGATTCCTGTCACAAAAAAGGCTTAAAGATACACGATTTCGTTCTCATCAACGACACAACTGGGACACTTCTAAGTGGAGCGTTTGAATATAACGGATGTACAATTGGTGTGATCAATGGCACCGGAACGAATGCTTGTTATCTTGAAAAGATAACGGAAATTTCGAAATGGCAGGGCCCCTCTACATGCGATTCAGTGGTGATTAACACAGAGTGGGGTTCCTTTGGCGAAAATGGAGAATTGAACAGATATTCAACGGAGGTCGATGCCTTGGTGGACAAAGAATCGATAAATCCTGGACGCCAAATATTCGAAAAAATGATATCGGGAATGTATGTGGGTAATATCGTACGACATGTAATAATTATTGCTTCAAACAACGGAATTATCTTTAATGGCGACCTGCCACCCAAGATGAGAAATGTCGACTCATTCCCGACTTCTTTGGTCTCGGACGTATACAAGAAACATTTATTCCTCAACAGATTTTATGAAATATTCGATTATCACCTGGACGATGAACAATACAATTCAATGCTCAAGGTGTGTGATGCTGTATCTAAGAGGGCAGCAGGATTGTGTGCAGCTGGTCTATCAGCTCTTATCGTGAGGATTAGCACAAAATCATGTCATATAGCAGCCGATGGAAGCATGTTTCGGCGGCACACCACATTTCTTAAGTATGTAAATGAATATATCCGGCAAATCCTGCCAGAATATATGGATTTTAACATATTCCTGGTATATGACGGATCTGGCAAGGGTGCTGCTCTTGCTGCATGCGTTGTGAAAGAAAACCTCAAGACCACGCGAAGCGAAAGTAATTTGTGTCCCTCCCCAGAGTTACCCAACAACCAGCAACAGTATCACAGTCAATAGCTCTAAATTAAATTGTTTAGTTACTCTTTATTTCATATTTTTAAACTTGCAGTGTTTTCCGTTTTTTTCTACACGAAAATAATTAAACAGAATGTTTGTAAAATTGTCAGCTGTCTCTGTATCTGGACATCGGCAGTTCGGTTATTTTCTGATATGTGTATTCATAATGAGTCAGCAAAATGGTTGGAACTTGACAATGCCCTAAAAAATTCATTTGGTTGTTTTTGACAGCTTCTATCAAGATTTAAGATGAGAAATATCTTGGAATTCATGTAACCTAAGTAATAACTAATAAATCGTAAATATTTGGTAAATTTGTAGCTGTTGGGCTTTTGTTAAACATTATATCCATTTTTAAATCCCGATTTTAATTTTACTTGATCTTCGAAGTGGGTTTGAAGATAAATATGTAAATCTTCCTGCTACGTGGAATGCAAAAAATGTTAGTTGTGCCAATTCCAGATATTTTAATGGGTAATACAAATTTTGTTGTAGGAAAATTACTGTGTTTGACTCTGATGATGATTCGTAATGATTGACTATTGTGACAAAAAACGGTTTATCTTGTTTTCTCATTTAGCTGCTTTTCAGATCTTTGAATAGTTCAGATGAAAAGGAGTTACAATTAATTCTAAATGTGATTAATTTTTACAAATTACATTTGAAAAGTGTGACGTAATTAATACAACTCGTCGTGACCGGTTTAGACTGGGAAGATGGTAGCATGTAGGGTGTGATTCTCAAAATAAAAACCCATATATCCAACATTGCCTAATCAAAGCCAATATTTCCTCTTTCAATCAATACAGAAAATCCTAAATGTGCTAAGCTATTTGCGCTTGTTTTGGAGGAAAGTCTCAGTTGTTCAGTTATTGTCAGGTCAATGATACTTTATTACGTGTTTTAAAGTGACTTAAAAACCACATAAAAATCAAGAAAAATGTTTGTTCTTGAAATGTAATAAATTCTTATGTGGAAACTTAGAGGCGGCATTTAAAAATTCTGTGGTGAGGATAAATCTTGAGTCATTGTATAATACAGAGGTGCCCAAAATTTTTTCACAGCGGGCCGCATTTCGTAAATATATTTCTTCGCGGGCCGTATACCATTGCGCATTCTTTGACTATATAAAATCTTCACTTATGATATAACAAAATATATGGTTTTCGATCATATTAATAATCATTACAACCGGTTTAACAATCTTTGAAATCTATTTAATAAAAGTTGCCACAAACCAAAAAATAATTACATGAGAGGTATAATTAGCCTTGTGTTGTCAACTTTCATCTTTTCGATCCATTTCAAAATTCCTAAGTATACAAATAGTGCAAAACTTGAGAAAACATTAATGCTCTAAAATCAAATGTTGTTTGCTATAACATTGGTTGTTAGTGAGTCAAAAAAGGAGGAGAGTATTTTTTGTTTTGTTCTTTAAATTTGTTAGAAATTTGCAAAATTTCACAAACCCTGTATTTAGAATGAAAAATTTGGGAAGGGGTTCTATGTATGATAAAGGTGTTTGATTATTCTCGTTCCAGCATAAATCAAAATTGAAATCCAAAACTCCCTTGTTTGATTTACGTCCAAACAATTGTTTAATTCGTTTTCACACCCTGATTCGTGTTTGATAGCAAACTGTTTTTCACTTTTAACTCTTAAAAACATCCGAATGACCTGTAAATTTAAAAGATTGACAAACAAGGTTACTTATCCCACTCGGGTGATTCTTTTTTTAATTCGTGGCACCTATTATTAAATCGATTGCAAAGATTATTAAATAGATCGAAACCCCCTATATATGAGATTTTATATCTATTTTAGCTTAAATGTCAACGACAATGGTGAGCCTGAATGCTTTCTATTACTTTTGGGATATTAGGTTCAATACTTGTAGCTGCGATCCTCATGATAGTCCAGCGATTGTTATCCGTCAAATTAGATCCATATTTATTTTTATTTTGGTTCATTATCGAAAAGCACTGCTAACATAAGTATATGCTTCACAACTCGGAAAACATCTTGCAAGTGTTGTCTGGCACGTGCGGATGTGTTCGCGTTTCGAATTCCATAGAATTTTGAAAATTGTAGTGTTTTAATATATTTACTTCAATTGAGGTGAGAACTCAAGATCAATAACCTTTAATTGGCAGGTATTAGGAACAACTTCAATTAGAATGAAAAAGGATTGTGCGGATAAATTTGAATAGATCATTATCATCTCTTAAGGCATCGAAATGGCGTTAAATTCTTTCATAAGTGTTTCGCAATGGCAGAAGTAACTTCTAAAGTCGCATTCCAATTCTTTTTGAAAGGTTAAACAAACTGGAAAATTGCAAATATTTCCAGCCTATAAATGAGCATTTAGTATCCTTAAATTACGAATGAAGGATTGCATCTCCTAATACATGCCGAATATAAAGTGGTCTTTTCCTTTTAGACGCACGTTGAATGTATTCAAATGGTCTGTCATCTCTTATAAAAAAACAAAATCTCTCAACCACTTTTATCGGATAATACATAGATTTCTTGACCTTTAATGAAGCAATAAGTAAATTTCATCTTTCAACTCACCAAATCGCTTCAACAACAATCCACGACCGAGTCACCTGATATCCTTATGATACTAAATATCGCGACATTCTGCTTCAATATCTTTAAGAAATGATTTAAACTCTATGGTTAAGTCTTCTGGGTCGCATTAAATTCACCGATTTGAAAACAAAATTCATAACCTGATCGAATTGTAACACGAACGAGGAGAGATTACTGGTGAATCATACAGTGGTATATGCAGATACTCTGTTGAAATTCAGAGTCCCTGCAAATGGGAGTGGAAATGAGCAATAAACCCTGATTTTCTCCCAGCCATCGATAGTGCCCCATCGGTAGTAATGGTTGAAAGCTTTGACCATTCGATTTTAAAGTTTGACAGAACAGAGATAAATCATCTAAATATATTTAACCATGAAGTGAGGCCATGCCAGCTAGTTCTTGGTTATTTCGTATCTTTCATTAACTGCACGAACAAAGACCAACAGTTGAGCTGTGTCAACTTTATTTATGCCTTCGTCAACAGCAAGTGAAAAATACTTACAGTGACCAAGTTTATCAGTCAACTATTCAAATACGTCATTTGATCGGTGTCCAACTCTTCAGCGGATAGTTGATCGTGAGAGTGAAACTTTGTCAAAAGGTCACGTTTTTCAGGGCACAGCTCTGCACAAACAGCTTTCATGCATTCATTATTGAAATTAACTTCACTGAATGGACTCAAGGATCTTGGAATTATGTTTTACTCCACAGCTTGCTCTGGCAAAACCCTCGTTGCCTTCACGTTTGCATACGTAAAACTGTTGCTGGGCTACCACCGACCTCTTCAGGAGTGCTATGTAATCATTTTTAAAGAGCCTTTCAGGTTATCAAATGTTTAAACATGCTTAGTTTCGTAATACAGCCTGCAGTTGAACTCCTTAAGAACTTTGACCAAATGTGAACTAATACAGCACAGGGCGGTTTGGTTGAAATTGCACATAAAATACCTATTCGTCAATTCTTCTTTCAATTGACGGTTCTCTTCGATTATTTTACGCTTTTTACCGTCAAGTTTGGACATAAACACGAGACTAAGAAGAATAAAATGATCTAGGATACTAACAATTACGAACATGCGCAATAAACCAATTCAAAAGTTCTTCATGGGCCGCAGTTTGTGCACCTCTGATACAATGAAGAAAATATATTGTCCGCCGCCGCCGCAAGATGGCCTCCCGCTTTGTCGCTAGTGATACTATTTGAAACTTACAATGCGGCGAGTTAATTTCAAGCATTGATACATTGTACGCCATTTAGAATAATATTAAATCAAGTACCCCTTCTGTCAGCATGTTAAGTTTTTATGGGATGGTTAGCCAAACATCGGACCTCAGTTTATATAAATCTGATGTTCTTTCTTCTTATTTTTGGTCTTTTTATAATTTATATAATTTAAGCGCTTTCATAAATACCTCCATTTATTTTACGTGAGCGCTGCTCATTTGGATATGTAGTCAAAAGTGAGGTTGTCTCTTCTAAGGCATAGAAATGTATCAAATTTCAGATTTGTAACAAAATACCTGTCATTTATCTTTGGTTCTTGAGTTCAATCATATCCGGAGACACAAAAGCTAAATGAAGAGATAAATGATTTGACAACCATTTATTTCAAAATCCTTGTTTAGACTCAGCGGATGAACAAGAGTCACGCGGATCTTCCATACCACAGATTGTGCAATCTGTAAAAATCTAAAATAATCTATTTTTATTAATGCACTTATTGATGCTACATTTTATAAAGTTTGAATTTTGATTGAATTAAATTGTATGTAATATTTCAAAATGAATAAATTCTCAACTTAGATTTTTGGAAATGGCACTTGAAAAACTGGAGTTTCAAGGAACAGATGTTAACACTTAAATTCTATCGTTCATTCATACTAATATGTTGGTCCTTTGCTTTAAATTTTTTGTCTCCAGTGGATCACATCTCTCAGGGGTTGAATGAGAACGAGAATTGAGTAGCTTTTGTTGTTTAGGACTGTAAAAGTCACAAATGTGATTTTCTCTCATTTCAAAAGTGATGGGACTGAGACGTTTTTAGGATTAACGTTTCTTTCGACATTGTTGGTAGAGGAATAGCGATATAACATGCTTCGTTTCTCAAAAAATACAAGAACATTGCAAGAACATGAATTTAATATATAGGGTTTCCCGATCAAGTCCATCATATTTTTATACCTCAATTAATATCGATATTTTCCATTAAAAAATAAATTCTATTCTTTAATCTCCTCTCTTAAGTAATACCTTCTGTTGTATTTTAGCATGTTTCGGTAGTAGCTATCACTGTCAGAAGGTGTAATTTCTCTTGAGCCACTTTCGATTAAATTAAACAGATTGGTTTCTGATATCGGGGATGCCGGTGACCTGGTATTCTTCATGGCATGAGATCACCCATTCAATGAAGATCATTTTTGTGGATACTTCATTGAGGCCTTCGAGCAGTTCTTATCAAATAGAATACATGAATATGTTTTCATAATGAACAATGTGAGGTTTCACAAAACCAATAGGGTCCATACCATGCCCTAAGAGAATGGCCGCAGGGTAATATACATTCCACCCCACAAGCCTTTCCTCAACCAGATCGAGAATTTGTTCTCGAAATGGAAGAACATTGTAAAGATAGTATCACCGAGATCAGATACCGACCTGTTTAATTTAATCGAAGACAGCTCAAGAGAAATCACTCCTTCTAACTGTGATGGCTATTACCGCAATATGCTAAAATACATCAGAATATGTTACTTATGAGAGGAAATTAAAGAATAGAATTTATTTTTGTAATGAAAAATATCGATAAAATTTGAGTTATAAAAATGTGACGGTCTTGATCAGGAAACTCATTAGAATAGTAAGGAATATAGGACGATTCATGTCTCAAACAGGGTATCTTATGATGTCTAAGTTAAGAAAGAAGAAAACGTGAGACATATTGTTGATAAAAACAGCCAAAAATTTAATCTGTAAAAATTAAACCGAGAATTTGGGTGAAGGTTACTAATACGACAGCGAAATGCTAAATCTCTGAATCCTATTTCAAAATCATTCCCTAATTAATTATGTTAAATATTCAGTTTTCATACTATGGAGAGTCCTAGTAAGCCCTCTTGAAATTTTGAAATTGATACTCAGAGATTCGCAAAAAGTTACGGATGCATGCTAAGAGCTAAGCTTATGTTTGTTTTTTGATTGCGTTACAAGATGGATCACCCAAAACTTCGCTCCGCAATGTTTATAAAAGCCATCTTTTTAGTTTTGATCCAGCTATATCATTCATGACATATCTCGCTATCAAGATGACCCTAATTGTGCACGTTTTGTGAATCCCAATGTTTGTCAGATTTTTGGTTTAATACTCTCAATTTCGGTAACATTCAAGATAAATTCGTTGAATATTATAAAACATGTTATATAGATCATGCGCGCGAATATGAATAAATAATAAATTGGAATAAATTTTCTTTTGAATTAAAAAGTGCAAAATAACTGTATTGACAATTAGTAATCACTTTACAAAAATTTCTACAAGTAGTTATTCACTCCCATATAAGTAACCTACTCCACAATGTATCATAAATTACACGCTTAATTGGAGATCGGTTATGTTTTTGAAAACGCACTGGGTCGATATAGCCAGTCATGTGGCTTTAAAATGGGCCAAAAGCCGAATACTTGTTTCGGACATGTTGATGGTTCTTTTGTCGCATTAACGTGACATCTCAACACTTGTCTAAATATTTTTTCATGTATTTTTATTGCAATTCATACATAAAGGAGCGGTTCTGTGAAGAAATGGTAGACTTCCGACACCTATTGATTCAAATTACTTGCAAAATCATCGATGGGTCCATATGAAAGAATGTCGCTTCATAGTTGTCAAGAATTTGGAAAAATACATCGATACGTATTTGGGATGCATATGCCGATTTTAATCGATCTATCATAAAGATATATGGAACCAAGTTAACGACAAAAAATATATAAATAATAAACTAAATTTAAATTCCTGTCATTTTTGTTCCAATACTATCATTTCGAGTGAAAAATTATAAATGTCCTGCAGGTCAACAAAGATAAACCGTTTGATGAAAATTCAAGTCAAATTTCTCGATCTTGCTAAAACTACACTTTGATTACAAACATAACTACCGCTGACATAAAAGGTTTGAATTTTGGGCTGATCGAAAACCGGGAATATTTAATAACTAATCAAAAGCATTACTTACACTCGGCAATCAAGGACCCATTTCCCTTATCAACGAAAGGCAGATCTCTGACTTCGGTAACTTCTACTTTGGTCTGTGGAATCGGTATGTATTTGACAGCAATTAGCATCTGACCAAAACATAACCTTTCGTGAAACATTTCTACGGGATAATTTGAAAACCAGATGGAACATTTTCGCGATATGTTACATTAAAAATCAAAATATCGGATAAACCCAGTTCATTTTTGGTTGAAGTCCTTCGTCTAACATATACCCTGTATTTCTTTAATATTTTTTCACCTTTTAACATAACTCAAAACCTGTATCGCAAGTAAAATTAATTGGCATCATACCAGGTTGAATAAATGTCTTTTTGTGTTGTATAATTAATTCAGTGATTGGGGGGTCGTTTGGATTACAAATGTAAGAAATGTAACGTTTCGAAGATTTAAGCATTCCTTGCACGGGTATGAAATTATCCTTGCAATTTGGATCCAAGAAGTTAGCCTCTATTAAGTAAGCCATTACGATGATTGAGTCTTTCGGTAGTCCCTCTTTCTTGGATGCAAAATATATTTCTGTTATTAAGCTCATACTTTCGCCATATTTCGTTCTGCATCGGAAATAATAAAATCATTCGATAATTAAAGGTTATTTATCATTTCACCTTTGAGTGTAAGAATTAATTTTACTTTTCCAACGAGATAATTTTTTTAGCGAACCATGAAATCGGCAAATATTATATTTTTAAAATACTCCAAGGCATATTTCAAACGATTCAATAAACATATTCGATTTTATCGTCTACTTAGCGTTAAAATTACAGAATTTCATCAATCACAACCCTGAAAAACAGTTAATCGTAGTGGGAACTAACAAGTTTCTGGTTGTGGCATCAAGAGGTCAAATGCTGAGGGGTTTATATTCATTTTGACGGGTAATGAGCCGAAAATATGGATATTAATCAAAAGGCTCAACAAATACATGTATGTTATCGGCTGAACGACAGCGCTACAAACAAAACTTTCGTTTCAGGTAACTGTATACACCTTTTTTAATTCAATTTCTCAAAATCCGGGGGTGACAAAACATCGGTAATTCCATTTTGCTAATGGGAAGGTTCTGTTTCGCAACGATCAGGTTGTTGCAACATAGCGAAATTTCAACTTCTTCAGTAAAATGTAAATTGATTAAATTTTGAAAATATACAATTTTAATAAAGTTTATATAGATTTCAAAACATTCAATGGAACTTGATATTATGTTTTGACCACCGTATTCATCCTCCAACTCAATCCAATTGAGTTACTGCTTTCAAAATGGTAGGAAATTATCAAAGAAACACCTACTGCATCAAACTCGGCCGATTTATTGACCAATATAAACATGGCTTCAAGCCGTATAACGCAGGAAGACTGTCAAGGATGATTAAGGAGACTCTCTGGCATCGATCAAGGTCATTTCAAAAACTTGAATGTTACCTTTAATCTATTCAAATTGCATATGTTCGAGTTGTAATCAAATTATGTTAGACTGAATAAGTTTAAATTTTGCTATTGTGGCACGCCCAGATTTTGGCGAAATTGAATTACAAATGGTGTATTATAGGAGTGGTTACAAACAAAGATGAAAGTTAGATTAAAATGTATACTTCTGTGCTGAAAGCGTTCTTTGCATTCAAGGAATCAACAAATATTGTTGTGGTTTGGTGAATTACAACACGTGCACCTAAAAATAAACCTATTTTCCAAGCATACCTGTCAAAAAAAATCCTCTCGGACCGTTGTTCTGAACAAGAACTAGTTCTATGAACTTTATTTATAGGCATGTTATGAAGGGAGGTAATTATCTGATCCAACTGATCCACCCTAATTCATCAGATATTAAATAAACTTAGTCCGGATCTTAGGCGTGTGTGTTATGAAACTTCTACGTCATCGTTTCGATTAATATCAATTTTGATCCGCTTATTTTGTTACTTCTTTAAAAACGATTATATCATTCCGCAGTTTTCAACTTTAGTTTTCAACCTTCAAACCTGGACAAAATAAATCAGGTTCTAGATTTTTAAAGGTCGGTTCCCTCATTGATTACTCGACCTCTTTTTAATTTACATTCTCATTTTACTTCATTTATACGGTGAGTCAACGTGGCTTTATTTTTGAGGAGAACTCGAGACTTCAAGACCATTTACAAGTACATTATTTTTTAGGTTCTATTGCACAAGCACCGCGTAGAGTCATTCGCCATAAGGTCAACTCTTTCTAGCTCAGACCATGTTTATTTAAAGAGTTTTCCCCTGATTCAACCATCTCGGGTAATCATAACAATCTACTGACATATTTTCAAAAAACTGCTTAACTCTTTTAAAGAGAAAATATTTATTTAATAAAAATTTTAATCAAACTAATTATAATGATATCCTCTCTTTGTTGTTCATGCATTTTTCAAAAAAATCTTATTGAGTATAGGAAGCAATTTTGATAGCAATATCTTAATTTCTATGCAGGATAAGACAGTTCATTGGGTAAGATTTTTGTTTTCCATTAATTAGTTCATTTCGCAAGACAATATTTAAATTTTTTAACAAATTCTTCAAAAGATTCACAAAAGGGGGTGGGTAAAGTTAAATGCTTTACTATCTATTGATATAAGTTGTAAAAATGTTGTTTAGAAAAATGAATTGGTGTATTATCCATAATAATAGTATAATTTCCATCCTCCAACACTTTATAAGATTTTACTAAAAATTCTTTGTATATAAAACTAAACTATTAAAAGACACAAAAAGTCTATTAGAATATGTTTTGTCACATAAAGTTCAATATTTTAAATATCAAATTGATATTCATTGACTATATTTACTTTTATTACTTCTCCTAAGTTTGGTTTTGTGGTGAGGCCTGATTCTCTATGCTTTTTTACTGATAACATTAACTCTCTTAAGTTTTTAATTCAAGGGTTCTATTGTACAATCTATCCGCTTTTCCATTTCGGACATCAGCTCGCGAAATAGGTCGAAACTAGCTATAAACAAAATTTCCTTAGGCAGTTTGATTATTTTATTCTAGAAATTTGGTCGTCCAATATAAATGTGTTTTAAAATATTCAAATTTTATTGTCATGATTGCCGAACATAATTGCAAAGCCTAATATAAATTTTAATTCGCGTAGTCAGTCAGCCTCGGTTTTAATTTCAACTAGGCAAAAAACTCATCAATAATAGAGGCTGAAAGAAACTGCCAATCAATTCATCAGTTTAAGTGATTTAATAAAATACGCTCTTATTTAATTCTAAGTTTCATTTAATTTATTTCTACATCAGACATAATGCATGCTAATATTTTTTATGATAAGCGTAGCCAGACAGGGGACCATTAAGTTCAACCATACACCAAGCAACTTCAAGCTAAGCTGATTGGTTTCTCATTATTATAAAAGTTTTAAAACTTCTTAACTTATGACTTGGATATCCTAATGTTTTTTCCAGCTTAAAAGTAACTGTGAACGGATTGAACCTCTTTGAGAGAAGATGCGGTTCCCTTTACTTATTACTTGAAGTTTCTGGTCGATATGGAGATGACATAGCATCAACCTATTCTTTGTCTTTTAAGATATGACATAGTATATTTTTAAAGTAGTTCATCAGAAATTAGAATCGTAGTATCAATGGCCTGACATGAGAAATTCATAACAATATGTTGACTATTCCTAGAAAGTAGTCAAAACAGTTCGAGCATTTTCGTTTTCTTTGAGGACAGAATAATTTAAAGCTAAGCAGAACTGCTCAACAAGGGCAACGTCTCTCTAATAATCTGTCTCTAGAGCTCTTGGAGAAGGATCTATGAAAATCTAATGGACAATCAATTGTTAAACTATTTTTATCTTTCAATATCATGCGTGAAAACTGCTTATAAAATTGACAATAATGAAAAACAGGAAACACTTTGGCTTGTTTGCTTATTTTTAGTGTTTTGATTTTCTATTTTCTCACATCTCACTTAGTTGATGGCATCCTTCAAGTACACTAGGCCCAATAGTTTGTAATCCTGATTCATACAATTTTAGCGTATTTCGGGATGACCATCTATCGGTAATTTATTGAAGACATCTACGTTTGGTTTTCAATCAGAAATCTAACATCGTTACTGTTTCGAATTTCGACATACAAAAGTTATCACATCATCCAAAATTAAACGTGCGCTATTTACAAGAATCAATTCATAATAAACTGCTACCTATTAGAATTTGGAATAGTTTTCATTTTTTGAATTTAATTCACAGCTTGTACTGCTATGTATAATAATTATGGAAAATTAGGTGGTGACATGACAAATTTCTGTTTCATTTGGTTTGTACATGTTTTTTGATATATAGATTTACGCGGATAGGAAGTGGGGGCCACACGTAAAGTTTCGTTGAAACTTGGTGTACAAAATCTAAGCAACAAGTAGTATTTGATGTTTAAATGTTCTAAACCATCACAAAAACACACTTAACTTGATATCAACCAACCATATCCACTATATAAGATCGCTTGAATTCCTTAGTAGTCTAAATTTACGATTTTTAAATAAAATCAATAAATATTAGCTGTATATTTGTTACACGAATGAAAAGTTGAGAATATCGACAGGTTGGTAGTAGCCGTGTAATGAAGCGGTTCAAATTATGCTAGTTTCAACGAAATGTCTATTTTTTAAATATTGATAATGGCGGTTTGGGTTTTAGGATGAAGGCAAGTCTCTGGATTTGGAAGCACATACAACACATAAAATTGTGATAAGAGTGGGAGGGGGTAGTGATGTTCTCTGAGAATATTATCCTTCTGGAGTTGTTTTAAAATGATATTCTAATTTTTGAATACACTACATGATGCTAGGGTATTGAGCTTCATGTGATGAGTCGCCTAATATTTAACATATAATAAATTCAACGTAACCTCATTAATAATTGTTTGCGTTAAGTATCATCCATCATTAAAGATTGTGTACACCCTAAGATTGTTGTTACCAAGTTAACACGCCTCCAAATTTAAATTCCATCTCATTGATCGTGTAATCTGAATTAAGTTGGAAAAGGGTGTGTGTAAAACTATCTGTTATTTAATCAAAATGTCCATCGTGTTTTCTTCCTTTTAATTGGCATTAATCGTCTGTTCCATCAAAAACAAAAACTCAAATTAATAGCACGAAAAACAGGCATCCTAAAAACAAGTTACCCAAACTCAACTTTACGTTCCCTTTTTGAGCAAATCATGAATGCAAATAAATCGAAATTACAGCTGAAATTCAGTTCATCAAACAATAATATTTTAATGTTTACTTCATCTAGTTGCTGCTGCAACACGGCCTAGATCGTGTAAAATCATCATGTAATTGATACAAGTTTGGTGTTGTCTTAATAGGAAGGTACAAGTTGTTTAGACCATTACGTTTAATGTTTTTAGGTCACCTTTCCAGGTATAAGCTATATCTGCTTCCAAATAAGGGGGCATTTTTCCATTTTGCTCCTTTTTTGAATAGCATTTTCATATCTTCAGTGTTGTACAAATAGTTTAATATTTAAACAGGAGTCTTAACGAACTAGCCCAATACATGTTGATTAGACGCCAATATGGTGTTATGAAAAAAGTAAATGTCAACGATATTCATACACAATAATGAAGCTCAATAAACGGTTTGTGTTGTTTGGTGCAGTATCTGATATCTGAAAAATTGGAAGACCAGTAAACTTGAACTTAAGCAGTTAAATTTCACGGGTAGATTGAAAAACAAATAAGAATCTATAAAAATATTAAATGATCCTTTGTTGATTTATTGAACTAGAAAGTAACGTCGGTTAGGGATTTGAATATACGTTTCACTAAACTTTGTCTATGTGATTGTGTGTTGCCTATGTGATAAATGAAAGTACCACCAAGGTGGGAAGGGATAAAAACATTCTGGTCATTCAGAGAAAGGACGAGCGTAACCGGTAAACACCAAAAAAATATGGTAGCAAATCCAACATACTGATTATCAGGTGGATTACTGTAAAAGGATGCGAATAGGTTCCTTTGTCATCCCAGAACAGGTATAACACGTGATTAATTATCACGAAAACTAAAACAAATAAAAACTTACCAATTCCAAGCAAAAAAGCCAAAGATAACGAGTAATTAGGGTGCGTGTTCAAGGATACCTTAAAGAAAAGGTGGCTGAGGAGCACAGATCCCGCCAATAGTATGGACATCTCCCCGATTATTGTCAAAAACACAGTCAAAACTGATATGATCTAAATTAGCTCAAATCATACAAGCAACAGAGAGTTGGCTACTCTAAGAGAAATACTGGGTCGATCTTCAAAATAAGTCGAAATTTCGCTCATAGAGACACCTGACTCAAAATATTACATACATAGGGAGTATGTCATGAATAGCATAAAAAAACCGAAACCCACATAGGAAACAAGTGTAACAATAAATGGCATTAATACTAATCTACGATCTGTAACGATTCCCATAAACAACAGCAACGATTAAGGGGAAAGCAATTGTCGCGTCACAAAACACCTGAATCGGCAAACTTCGAACCTTCACACTCTCAGCGTTACATTTAATCTTTCCCCAAGAAACCGCTTCGGATGGCTCTGCGCCGGCATCGGAACCATCGTATTCCACGGCTGTATTGATGAACACGGAAAAATCGGCACCATTTCGCTGGGTGAATACTCAATTTACCATCAAGTTCGCGTTACAAATATGGTGCTTTATCAGACCGCCACCTAAAATCAACATGCCTGTTTGTTTTGAAAACTTTGCCAGATTATTAATCATCGTGAGATCTTTGACTCAATTCAATTACCTGAACAAATATCGAGCATAAGTCCGGGAGAGGTGATCGAAAAGAAGTAAATCATGTCCCCGATTGAGCCATCAGTGATCGCAGGAGAAAATATAGGAATATCGTTTTTAGCAGCCCAGTAACAGATGGAGGACTCGTTCTTAATTTCTTCCCCAAAAAGCTTTATCATTTTTGAAGGCGTCCAAATAAACCCAGACTTTTGATCTTCGAGCATTTTACGGAAAATTGGGGTGATCCAATCCTCGAACAGCTCATAGTTTGCCGACGGAATCACAAGATTCCCGATACGGTTAAGACGGTCTTTACGAAGTTGGGCGTCGTTCTGTCTAAAAGAACCTACTAAGGTAGGAGCTAGGCATTTGATAAGGTCCTCTTCAATTCCCCCAGCAGTAGTAACCAACACATCAACATGACGGTGTTGGACTAGGTACCTTATCAATTCCCTGTTTCCCGAAGAAACCATGTTCGACGTGTAGCCCAGAAATAAGGTACAGTTGTTTTTCGGTTCGTAGCCAGTAATTGCCACTTCTGATCTTTCAAATGGCTGTTCACGTTGATGTTTCTTGGTCAAGAAATTTAGTACCACTCTTCTAAGAATTTCAACGGCTTTATGGAGATGAGTAGCCTGAAAACCTGTTGTTCCGTAATATTCGAAAAACTTATCGAAATCGAATGTGTCGTTCAAATTAACACCCTTAACTTCAAGTTTATCTTCCATCCCTAAAAGTTTAACTTACTTGTGACTTTTAAAAGATTAAATGCCGTATCTGGTCACGAGACTTGCCAATGCGCATGTTTATCTCCTGGTTATCACAAAACTCCAACATGTGTGAGGTTTTGATTTATTTTTCAGCCTCTTCTGAAATCTAGATATAGTGTGATGGTTGGCTTAAAGTGTTAATTTAGGTCCACCTGGATCAAATTTCGCATCACAGATATCAGCTATATTAAATGCGAAATCGGTGGCTATTTATTTAGTTGGAATTGTAGGTAACAGCCGTTAATATTCACTTGAGTGTTGTCACTTGTGAAAGAACTAGACAACGACAGGTAGAAGAGATGAACTATTTGGTATCAGAAATTATTTAAAAATCGACACACCTTTAATGGAAAGTAACAAGTCTGAATAGAAACCTTCTATGATCCGACAAAATTTGTTTTCGTTTTTCTGCTTCCTCGCAAAAGAAGATGGCTTAGTTTTTGATTGAAGAGAACATTAAAAACCTGAATTTATCGGTCGAATAAAACTACGGTGTGTTAACAATGTCGATATCTTTTAAGCTCTGCCTTTTCCATAAAGCTTCATGAAAGGTTTGTCTTTTATTCTAAAATGTCGGAACTATAATTAAGAATAAAATTTGTTCAAAGTTTGCCATAATTAACTAACCAGGTGGTTAAATAAACCCTTGAGGTAATTCATATTTTATACTGACATTCTAATTTAAATTCAAACTACTGCGATTCTAACACGTTAGATTTCATTTTCCATCCAGAACATTCGAATGTGTCAATTTACTGGTAAGGTTGCTGTACAGAATTTTAAATTACGTGGCCAGCCAGTATTATATCATCGAATCAACAAGTTTCACCTTAAATGTCTTCGACCATTGATAGATCATTAACTTTCAGTGTTAATGAACAAATATTCGGAATTCACTCTGATAGTTGATAAAAAAACATATTTTGAAACAAAGACGACCAATCTTGAATCTTCGTGTAAGGTTTATTTCACAGAAGTTTACTTAGAATAACAATGTGGTATAAATGGTTTTAGTTGAATTGATAAATAGATAGTATAAGAAACTAGTATTTCCTGTCGGTATATTTCGTTCAGAAAATACTGCTTCTTCTGTTCGTCATTTATGGTACTTTTCTGGTTATACGCGACTCAAAACTCACATGGGACTCCTTCGTATATGCGCTAAGGTTAGTTTCTAGTCCCTTCTTCAACCATTGGATATTTTTGTCTAAGACATTGATACCACACTTTAAATGCACGTAGTACACGCTCATGAATGGATAAGTCCTCTCCCATTTTTAATACAATGGTTGGTAAAGTTGAATATTCGAATAATGTAATGGTATACGTGAGAAATCCTGCTCCTTAACCTGTAATATAATTGAAATAAATTTGGCCTGTGTACATAAAACTGCTGCTACTTCGTTACCTATATAAGGTGGAAAACGATTTTGTGTAGATGTTTGACAAGGGTAAAAATTATGGCATCTGGGAATCCGGTCACCTGTAATGACTAGAGCAAGAAGAAGATGGTTCCGGTTTCTAGTTTTGGTTTTTTTGTTTGCCTTTATCTATATTTTAAGAAAGCAGCCACTTAAGATGATGCCTCGGGGTTTAAGGTCAAAATGCTCGCACTCTGCAGGCATAGTGGTTCCCCACAAACAACGGTATATGAAGATCTCGTCATTCGTCTCTGAAATAAGCTTTTTCTTAGACAAAATGAATCTATGTTATCGCATATATATTATTGATCAAGCTGATGACAATAAATTCAATCGTGGAGCCTTGATTAATATCGGGTATACTTTCGCAAGGCACAAAAATGATTATGTTGTGATCCACGACATCGATCTGATACCAGTGAACTCAAAATTGAATTACGGGTTCCCAGAATATGGCCCATTTCATATTGCTGATCCACGCATTCATCCGAGATATCACTACGATGGTTTTGTTGGAGGAGTATTAGCTGTTTCCAATTCAGATTTTGAAAAAGTAAGATTTCGATTATATTTTCTTGAATCACATCAATTTAAATTTTTAATATTATGATTTCAAAATGCTTTATCGATGTAAATTATTTATAGAATTCGAAATTCTCGGAAGGTAACAACACTTCACAATTAACACTTGCTTTCAAAATCAGAGGTCTATTGGTTCTTGACAGTTTCTAAATATCGCTAATTCCTGTCCAAAAACTCTCCTTTGAACTAATTTTGCTAGATAAAATTAAATCGAAACTATAGAAATCAAGGTTACAGGTCTTTAAAAACTGATAAACTGGTGGGATAAGATCGATTTGGTATGCTGTATCCATTGGTTGAAGTTCGTTAAATTTAACCACCTAAACTAAACAGTTCATGGTGATCTGTCCAACAAATATGTCTGTTACAGAATGCCAAATTCTAATACACCAATTTTTGAATATTGAAAAGAGAGAACTTTCGAGTTCCCATTTCAGGTCTTTGTCTGTCATAGAAAAAGCCTTTTTAAATAAGCTCTCTAATCTAGTCTTAAACAGCTTCGCGACCGTAAATTATTACTCGCGTTAACATAGATCCTCGATGCTGGACGGTTTTACATTTATAGGATAGAATTTCCTGAAGATAAAAACAACGGTCCTCATTATCTCACGCAATATTTTCTTGGTGTATTTTACTCAAAAGTTTAGCCCTTTTATAAATCGTGGCCATAAAATATGTAATTCTAAAGACAGAGACCCTCCACCTTCAAAAGTGTGTATATCGTGAAATATTTCTTGTTTCGATTATTTTTTGCATCATACGATCAATTAAAAACGAGATCTTCGAATCAATTCAAGAGTATCTTGAAATTTTTTCTCATAATAATATGAGTTGTAAAATCACCATTATCAAAACCAAACTAAGATTTTTTATTTTTTCCATCTCATCAACACTGGATCTTTAGATTTTATTATTGATACGCTTATAAATTAACATTCGGTTTTGAATTCCAGTCACCTCAGAATAATTTGTGTGGTCATTCAAATTTTAATGTCAAATATTCTATTAATTACCTTATTTTGAAGTCTTTCCATCTGTTACTGAGTTGTTTCGTGAGAGAAATAATTATGAACGAGAAATAATTAAGAAAACTGTGTTATTTGTTTCAACCGGCCCTCAGTCTATAAATGGCATTCATTCAAACAGCAAATTCTACAATTCGTTATTTTAGCGCAAGTATGTAAATTGCTATGTTTATAGGCTTTAGAAAATAATTCCGCAAAACAGAATTTTGTATTTATTGAACAATTTTTTTTCATTAAATGCTAATTAATTTTTCAATATCACGATTGTTTTGGTTGATAATTTTTCTTCATTCTGTTAGAGAACATCGCGGAAAAACAATCTAACATTTCTGAGCATTTAATATGCATAAAAACAAATTCACTCAATAAATTTAAAAACTAAATGCGTAAGATATGCTGCTATGAAATTCTACATGGGACAAATTTTCAGAGTTTTCGATAAAATATGTAATTTGATTTGTAATGTTGTCATACCTCTCTCCTCTTTGACCTTGAACACCTGTATTAATAATGGCTATGTCGATTTTATGATCCGTTAATGAATTTTCTGGTTTGAGAGCATTTAGGAAGGCAAATATGCTCGGGTGGTTAGCAGACACCATTTATGAAAACGCTCTGTGCCATCCTTAAATATTGTTGTTGGTTCTGGAGAGGCTGTTCATAACTCTGTTCCTTTGACTCCATACAGTAATGTTGAAGATTGGGCTAAGTAGTCCTTTTCTACTAAAACGCCCAATAAATATATCTTCAAAATACATAATGAACTCCAACAAAATTTGCCTTTCATCGGATTGAATTATTAAATATTCAATCGATTCGTAGTTGCTAACGACTGTGTCGGTA
>JWZT01004858.1:42227-65210 GCA_000827895.1 Thelohanellus kitauei
TTCAGAAGGAATACAAAATCAAATTTTCCAAGGCTTTATTAGTCCAGAACTAAAATAAATAAATTGTAGTTTAACGAAATTAGAAAGATAAATCCACTATAATTAATGGAAAAAAATCATTACATTATTTTTATTTTCACTCATCGAAAAATTTACACAGATTTCTTTGCGCAATTAATGCTATTTCTGGATTAACGCGCCGACGCAAATTACTTTTAATTAAATCTAGCCACATTTAAAGAATTGCAAATTGAACACTAAAAAATCTATGTCCACCAATAAAAGATAAAACTTCATAAGGTTCATAAATTGTCTAATAGCGTAAATGAGGCAAAAGGCCACGTTAAGTAGTTTTTTTCTAGTTTTGTTACCCAATTTTAAAATTTTGTTCAATTAAATTGATTTGATTTTCTGTTTCGACTGTTTTCCACGATATTTTTCTGTAATATATTTGGCAATTTAAAATTATAACAGAAACAATTTATACAGGGTGGGCGCTTTGCAAAATACCCGTGGTAAGCGCCCTCAATACGATTCCTTGCAGAAAACAAGATCTATAAGATAGTATGCATCCTGCAGCATGAAAATGAAACTTCTTAAAGTTGGTGTAAATCTGATGTGTTTTGTGGTGAGGATACAAATAATTGTATATGACTTATATACTCACAATTTTTATTTGTGTCAAGTGATATACCTACCACGTGTACAATTACATAAGAAAAACAGTAGATAAAAAAGAAACGAATTAATTAACTAGCGCACCATGAGAAAAATGCATATAATTAGACTCTTCAATGTCATTAATTTAAAGCAAAGCATTTAATCTATACTGAAAAATATCTAGTAGCTGCCTCATTCGCGTACTGCATGAATATCATTGGGAAGCGTAACTTATCCATATTTTCTTCTTTTATTTCCTTTTTTAATTTTACGACATCTAAAACTGTCCATAAAAATGTGTATTAATCACAGTATGGTTTTGTATTTTCTCTAATATATAATTTTGAGGTAATAAGTTAGCTAATTTTAAACAATGTAATCAATGGTCAAGAGTAATTCTGTCTAATCAACCCAAAAATGTGCAGAAGAGCTGCACTTAACTAATATTGAAACCAATCACACGGATTGGCGTTTCTCAAATTTTCCTATTTACAGTATTAAGAAAAAAAACCCGAAATTTGCGCACTTTGCGCAATTTTTTGACGAAAAAGTTGATAAATATTGATTTTTAATGTTTGTGGTGGAAGTTGAGGAACAATAAATTAATTATCACAAATATATATCAAACAAATATCTTGCCATCTTCAAGCGTTCATAAATATTCTACAACCCGCAATATAACGGAAACCAAAACAATAAATCCAAAATTTGCGTAATTGTCGTTGCAAAATTTTCACCCCCTCGTTTAAAAGCTATGTATAATTGTGATTTTTCCCCATTTTGTCAGTTAATTCTGAATTCAAGGAAATATAATAGCCGTATCATCTTCAGGAGCTAAAAATAAGGCCAGTGGTTTTGAAGATTGTCACACACCCAAGTACACGAAATATAATACTGATTTCAACATTTATCAAAAACTGCCATCGATTTAAACTTGATTGATTCGATACCTGAAGAGTAGACTTTTTAAAATGAGTGGTCTCTTTATTTTATCTGATTTATATTTTTGGTTAACACATTCAGGTGAACGGAATGTCAAATGACTACTGGGGCTGGGGTAGAGAAGATGACGACCTTAAAAAACGCTTCCAAAGAGAACACATACCCATCAGAAGAGAGATCGACTTTTCAGACTCAAAACCTCCGTACTTCATTCACGACCATCCGATCGGCGACCATAGGGATTTCAGTAATCTGGCTCACAACACTGAGGTATTCAATTTTTTTATATTGATTCTCAAATCTAAAAGATTCAATACCGGGCTATCGACGTTGAAATACAAATTAGTCAGGGTAAACATACAAACTATAAACAATGTCGCCTACACATATATAAAAGTTGAACTGAACTGCCAAAACGCCAACAAAAAATATGTGCATCCAAGTAGATAAAAATAGACATCTAAGTTTATTGTTTTTTTTTCACAAACAAGAAACAAATATTGTGATCGGCCTTTTATGTTATTTTTTCAGAAAAAAACTTCAAAAATTTTTCATTAAATAACAGAGGAGAAATTTTTTTTAATTGGAACTAAAAGTTTTTAATTTTTCTGAAATTTCGAAATCATGTGCCTAATATATATCCTACATGTACTCTAATGATAGTTACGTACCCCGTTTCGTCTTGAAGGTTAGGGGTCAATTGTTAAAAAATACTTGTTTTTATAATTTTTAAAATTAAAACATTCTAAAAATAGAACAAATGATTTTGTTTTAAAAAATGTTGTTTTCTCTCTCTTTAAAGTAGGATCACTGAGAAAATGAAGTTGGTTAAACGTGGGAATTTTTTTCGCTCTAATAAATCAGATTTTGGGCATTCGTATCTGAATACATGCCATGAAGTCAAAATATCTGTAAACTGAAATATAATCAAGCATTCAGTTTATGTATTTTTATATTGAGTACTTTAGCAATAGTTTTGATAACCAAAAAGGATAATTTAGAAATAATTTGATTTCGATGTTTTCTTATTTGTTTATTTATTAGTTTTTTGAGCCTTGACTCCATATTCAAACTCTGGAAACATCCTGAAGCCACAACGTTCGCGCGATCGTTTGTTCAAAAACGGTTTAATGTTACCTGGATCAGGTTAACTATTTCCAGCTAAAACATTTTCTTCCCAACAGTTGCAACTAAATAATCAAGCATTCAATCTTTTGGAGTGAAGAAATTTTTTCAATTTTTCCACTAAATAAATCCTGATTCCAGAGTTATCCTGACAGAAGTGATGTATAAAATAATCATGTGTATCTTGCTCAGTTGATTTCTCAAATTCTAGCACACGGTCTCCTCCAAACAGCCCTTTGAAGCCATGACAAAATATAACAAACCCATATGGGATTGTTGGTTGATTAATCATCCTATAAATGTAGAGATGGTTAAAACACACTGCTAAGTAATAAATAACATCCACTGTAAAATTGGTTTGTATATTATCGATTACCAACAGCAGACATCCATTCATATTTAGTCTTCTGTTTAGTGATAATATATTTCTAACTTGATAAAAACGTTGGTTAATTCCAAATCCGATAAATTTCTCAAAGAATATCTCATAGCATATGATTAATAAATCATATTTACCACTTTCGATATTGTTAATATCAATTATTCTGTGATTCATAAAACGTGAAACGATACATGTTTTTATGATCTCCAATGTGCTTGATTCATCCTCGGTGTTTTCAATCAAAACTCCGATGGATCTACATGTTTGTGCCAAACTAAGATTTTGGTTTTCACTAATTTTGAAGAGTTTGTCCAATATTTCACTGAAAATTGAAGTTTTCCCACTGTGTATTCCATCTATTGAGGCACCAATTTGAAACCGGTTAGTTTCAGACCCATTTCTTGCTAACCCTTTCTCAAATTGGTGATAATATTCCATTCCTTTAGGTGATACCAATAGAGAAAAATTTACACGATCATATTTCCGGCAATAAATGGGTTTTGTTAACAAAATATCATCTTGGCAAATTTCGTGTATTTTGTTCAACATAAGCACTACTCCAACCTCACTTATGGTAGTCAGAGAAACCCTTTGTTGGAAAACCTCAGAAGAACTATCAGTGTGTAACTTTGGTGTCAGCTTATACCTCAACAATCTACGTTCAGCTTTTAAAGGTCTCAATTTGAACCGTTTAATAAACTCTGAATTAAACGCCTCTTTCAGAGATTCAAGTGATATTTTCTGAAATCTACCAATACAACGGAAGAGGCTAATATTTCTTTCAATAAAAAACATTTGGAAACGATTAAAATATACGCTTGATTGATAAATCTTCCTAATGAATTGCGGATCAGCTTCAAGATCCTGTTGCTTGGACTCATTCATAAGCAGCTGGTTTTCTGATTTATTAAAGTGTCGGATGTAATTGTCTGAACCCAATTTCCTCTTGCGATCAGAAATATCTTCATATTGTTTACATTCATAATCCTTGAATGGTACTTGACGTCCAAGTTCAGGCCAAGGCGAATTCAAAAACTGATAATCAATTTGATACCCGGTAGGTTTTCGAAGGTAATCGATACAAATTAAATATTTTTCAGAGTTGCCATGTCCACTGGTACTAGGCTTAAATATCACAACCTCGCGGAAAAACTTCGATATGTATTGGATAATCGAGTACGTGGAATGATTGAAATAAGTGAACACCTTCAATACAAAGCAGCCATGTAACTTTAAAACGTCTAAAGCAAACAGAGCCTGCTGTCTAATTAATTTTTCTACCGTCAGTTCTTGGATATCAGGATTCTTCGAGCAATCTATACTCCCGTCAGCGGTCACCAGATCTGGAGTTTTCGACCTGAAAAACTTTGAGATACAGAGAGTGTTGGTCTCTGATAAGATGTCACCTGACATATCATCGCCATAATACCAATTATCTGGGTACTGGTCAATCAGAGTTTGGTCTACTATCATACAAGACACGTCATTGCCCTCATATTGAGGATTCAGAGTGATAGCTGACCAATTCCACTCTCTTTGTGGGTAATTGTTTGAAAGAAAGTGGTTAAGGGCTGAAACGAAGCCACCAGGAGCCTCACAGAAATGAACGCTATTGATGACAGCACTATCAGATAAAGGCGTAAATATCTTATGGGAATATGTATCCAATATTTCGTAAAATTTCAACCAAGCCCGAGTGCACAACTCAGTGCCAAACTTCTTTTTGCAGTACCAAGATAACGAAGAGGTACAATCAGTATATCTGGTGTGCTTCGACCATTCATCCAAATCGAATTCGTTCAGTTTTCGCATGCAACCAAACAAATTAGACTTTGCAGTCTCCAAGTGGTGAATATAAAAATCGAATGACTCACAATTTTCTTGAGTTTCATTTTCATCCTTAAGAATAAATTCACGTCCAAATAACTCTTCCGTGTTCAGATAACAGCTATCCATATCAAAACCAACACGGACTGGGTTGAATGTGACAGACGCGTGCGCGCGTGATTAATTATTCAGGCTCATGACCCCACAAGACCATGAGCTTAAATCGAAAACCCTCTAGGTGCCCAAGAGAACATCAAGTCACCATTCACAGGAGAATTATAGCTGGCTGAGATCACTTACATTACCCTCAGTGTTTACGAATCGTGCTTTACTTCTTGTGTGATTAGCCTCAGACAGTCGTAATTTCAACTAACCGGAAGCAAATGAGAAGAGGATTATCATATTTTTCTGCTTTATCTATATTGGCATACTTTGAATCTTTAAAGGCATCTTTTATCTCGAAGATGATGATCATCAACTGTTCATAAGAATAATGTATGTTTATAACTCTGAGTCTTTTCACAAAATGTGTGTATATCAGATAATATCAGAATTGAAGTTTGAGAAAAAAGATGATTGAATAAATATTATCATATGCCCTGAGTACAAATTTATCATGATATAACCTTTTGGACAGTGAATATGAAAAAAACTGTGGCTGACAATATTTTAGTTACTGGTTTTTGCATTGATAAGTGCACGTTGTACTTTTTAAAAAATTAACTTAAAAATTAATTAAATTGTTATTCTCTTCCGATAGTTTTTTTCATGTTTTGAATAAAAAATCATAAGGATGGCTAAGGTTTAAGGAGTCAAACCAGCAAGTACAGGGTTTTCTGACGTATTTCGTCTTTTGAAAGTTCAATTCTGTCCTTTCGTTTATTTCATTTAGTTTTACCATTAGAATTTCACTTTAAATGAATAAAACCCAGTCTTTTATTTTATAACAATTTGAAAAGTGGGGAAGTCGAAGTTCTAATTCTCATTATGGACAAAAGCGCTTCCATCATTTTGAAGTAGTGTTGCTCATTTAAGGAATCTAAGTTTAGTGATTTCTGAAAAATCCATCAAATTTGATATTTTAAAATTCCACGAAAATTACAGCAGCCGCCCACTATTTACTGTGATTTTTTTAAATTGATTTTCCATTTAAAAAAAATGTTAGCAAAACGAAACATAAAAATGGTGGCTTACTAAAAATTGGTTTTTATCGACTTGAAATTAAATTCTCTTTGTAAAATAAAATACTAAATGGCAAAAAGAAATTGAACTGTAAAAAGAAGAAATAAACCTGAAAACCCTATACTTGTAGGTAGGACATCCGTAAACCATAGCCATCCTTAATGATGTGGTTTTATCTTTAAAAAAATTCCTTAAAAGCATGAAAGAAGAGGTTATCGGAAGAGAAGAACAATTTATGTAATTAATTTTTATTTTTTTAAGCAATACAATGTGCATTTATTAATGCAAAAAGAGTATTTTTAAATTCAGAAATCGGGTATACCCATCGTTTAGTTCCAAAATCTAATAAATTCAACTTTATTAATGTTCAAAGTACTATGCTGGGTTATTGAACTGTTCAGAATTCTAACATAAGACATGAATTATTTCATGTTTGAATCCTGGTTGTTATCAGGCGTTTAATATACGCATCTCCTCCATGCCGCCCTTGCCCATGAGCTGTTTTTTGTATAAATGGCATGCGATTTCCCATGGTGAATCTTCGAGAACCTTGATCTATTGGTGGTGTTTTTTTAATGTGGAAGGAATCTGTAAAACCAAGGAAAAGAAGTTATCTCGTCGTGGATTGACTTAAACTTGTGTTTCGCACCTTAATTTTTATCATATCAACATTGAAACACTAATTGAAGATAAGGATAAAAGTGTTCCAGAACAACAGTAATAGAAATGAGGCATTAAAAAACAACAATAAAACTAAAGTTGATGTATCGAATCAAATACTGTCAGAAAACTTTGTTCCATCATGACAAAACATCATTCCTTTTTACGTGATGATTCTAGCATTGTCAAAAGAATAGTAACTATTTAACAAACTATACAAGATTGAAATTCGAATCAATTGTTTTGGATCCAAGTAACTCAAGCCTGAACTCCATTCTCTGATAATTTTTGCCGAACTTGGGAAAGATATATAAGGATTAAAGCTCCCAAATAGGTTTTGTTCATATAGGGTTTTTAGATTAATTTGCTATTTTTGCAACCAAATTTGTTGGATGAAAAATTAGGAAAAAATAAAATCGAAAAACGAATAAACTAAATGAAATTGTTTAGTTTTCTATAATTTAATTGTTTAAGGACCTTCTCACATAGGTTATCATTTATGCAGTAGACATCACAATCTTCTCGTGTTATGGTTGCTTGCCTTTATCATGAAGTTAAACAGCTCTGGCTCATTTTAGAGCATACAGTATCTTCACATAACCCTTCCATTTTGAAAACACCTCATCTATAGGGTTTAGGAAAGGTGATAAATAAGAAATCGCCTTACCATTCCTTGTAAAGCAGTCCAAAATTGTTGAAACCTTGGACTCTAACATTTTCCATAATGGCAACACATCGAGTACTCACCAGATTGTTTTTATCGATATATCCCAGAAAATTTTCTCCGTTAAAGGATAGGCTGTTTATCTCGTACATTACAAAATATCTATTCATCGCACAACCAACAGATTTATACTTAGACTGTATGTTTGGTACTTTAAGAACGGCTGTGGTGCCAATCAGTGATAGACCCTTTTTTCAAGTGCATGAAATCATGACAAATTAAAACTGCGATGGGTAGTACCGACACATGTAGACTTATGTTAATGTTCGTTAAACAATTAAATTAGAAAACTAAACAATTTTCCTTAAATTTTTCGTCCAACAAATTGAATCGAGAAATACCAATTTGAACTAAAACCCCTTTATTGTATTGGTAAATAACTCAAATTCAAACTTTTTATTTATTTAATAGACAGCTAAGAAGTCTGACTTTCGAGATTGGATATTTCTGAAAACCTAATTCCACAATCCTAAAAAAAACCAATTTCTGAGTATGCCATTGTTAAGCGGAGACGATTTGGCGCAAAATTTTATTATACCCTGAACTCGAATTTATTTTGAATGATACATTTACTAAATTGATTCTACTCAATTAACACGTAAAAACCACCAAACTTGGGTTAACTACATTATTTACTATCATGCAAAAATTATTAAGTTAGACGTATGAGCCTTCAAAAATAAAAAATAGCATTGGGCATTAGCGAATGTGACGGTTAAGTCTGATTTTTTTCGTACGAAGTGTAAAATTGTCGATGAACGAGAGTAAATATGTGTTAGCCTTGTAGTTTACCTTATTTCGGTGTTCAATGAAAAAAATAAATACATCGGCTGAAGCCACGCATTAGTTTATTGAATAAAAACCAACAAATATGTGGAGAATACAAGCAAGCGATCCAGCAACCCTAACAATATATCAAAATTTTTCATAGTGTTAGATATATCATTGAATTTTGGCATAAAAGTTGTCCATTTCCATGAACGATTCAAAATAAGTTCTGGAAAATAGATAAACACTGCGAAATAACATGAAACACGACAAAAATATCTGTGCAATATCAAAAGTTTTGATCACTGGATTATTTATACGAACTAAAAATCAAATAACTGATTATTAATATAAAACCATAGCACAGTGGGCTCCTTAATTTTTGTGCTTGTTGCTCTGCATTTCCTTTTGGGCGTCTTGATAAAGATTATTTTGGCTTGTCAATAGCAGTAGAAAATTTGATTTCATGTTTTGATAAGCCCCCCTCTAGCGCTTTTATCATTTCGATGATTTCATCCAAGTTACATCTTAAAAATACAGGTTTCTAGTTTTTGTTAAATGTTTTAGCGCTATATGAATTCATGGGAATTGTTCACTTGATAAATTGATGAAATCATATCAAATATTGCTTGAAGAAGCTGATAATGAAGTGATCATTTTACAAAAAGTAATATTATATTTTTATGAGTTAATAAAGATACCAATACGTGTAAATTACATTTTTATCATAAAAAATAATTTGCGCACAAAGATTGCGCGGATATTCGTACAATCTGCAATAAATAAATCAGATAATAAATATATAGACGCCCAAAAGGAGATGTAGAGCCATGCGCACCAAAATTAAGAGACCTACGATGCCATGGTTTGATATTAACAATCAGCAGCTGATTTTTACTTTCCATAAACAGTCCAGTGATCAAAATCACTGATATCGCGTTGAAATTTTTGATCGTGTCATGCTTCAGCAATGTTTATGTATTTTTCAGTGCTTAATGTGACGCGTTCAGGGACAATGGACAACTTTTATGCTAAAATCCAATTATATATGACATACTTTGAATGATTTCTGTAATATTACTAGGGGTTATGGATCGTTCGCTTGTATTCTCCACATATTTGTTGCTTTTAGTTTCTAAATCAATTCGTCTGGTTGCCATTAATGTATTACACATGCATTAGACGTGTAAATAAGGTAAGGTGTTTGGCTAACACAGTATTACTCTGTTTCACCAACAATTTTATACTTCATATGAACAGAAACCGACTTAACAATCACATTCACCAATATCAAATGCTATTTTTTTATTTTTGGAGGCTCACTTGCCTAAGTTAGTTTTGTGCCTGATAGTTGTTAATATTGTTAATGTAAGCGTGGTAGGTTTGTGCTGAGTGGAATCGATTTAGTAAATGTACCATTAAATATAAATTCGATTTCCAATGTATAAAAAAACATTTCAGCGAAAGTCCTCTCTGCTCAAATAGGCCTTACCCCAAATTTCTACATAAGATGCCATTGATTTAAAACAAATAGTCACTAAATCTTGTCCTCCATATACAGGTGTTTACATTCAATAAAGATCACGCGGAAACGGAAATATTGGCCATGTGGGAATTCAACATAGGCCACCCACATGAGATGGCCAGAACAAAATGGCTTATTTTGACACGAAATTTCTTTTGTTTGAAAATTGAAAAAAAACAAAAAAAAATCAATGAATGCAGAAATTAATGGAATTTAGGCCTATATGTTTTTTTACAACTTTGTAGGGAAACCCTGAAGCAAGATTTTAAGGAATGTATTTTTTATAACCAAATGTAATGATTTTAGTGTTATATTAGGCTATATCTTTCTCGCAATCTCACTTGGGTGGGTCATGTTGAATGTCAACTTGGCCCATATTCAGTTTCCACTTTGCCAATCTGTATCTCTACATGAACCTTATTGATTCTCAAAACCTGTATAAACGACTAAAAAGATGAAAAAGTGGATCCGTCTGAGGGGACCTAAACTTATCTGTCAAAAATTACTGCATTAGGAATTTCTCTTATGATGTAGACGTTCAAAAAAGTAATTTATACGAGTTTACATGCAAAAACCATGATCATAAATTGCCATATAGCTGAATTTTAAATTAATACTGACTTGAAAATACGACTTTGACTGTATCTAGTAGGGGCTTTATAGAATGTACTCTAAATGCAACAGAGGTGTAGCCTAATTACGATTTCTCTTGTCAAAAATATGTAGGCCTTTTAAAAGAGTCCGTCATTTTGGCATTGCTTCTTAAATTAAAAATATATATTAAAACTGGAAAACGTCTGATTCTGCCGACTCATTTCCTTTTGATCGGTATGCGCTCTACGATGATTAGGATGTGAATTGTATCAAATTCTTAAGGATTTTACATCTTTCTAGAGACGCTTCCTTGGAAACCAAAGTTGATAAAAGCTTAAAGGTATTTAGTCATAACCATCTAAAAGGTAAAACTGGGTGTATTTCGGATCTCTGGGCCTTTTATTGAACCGAAGTTTCTTTATATTTCATAAAAATAGCCATAAATAGGAATCGCATTCAGTTTTTTTGTACCTCTCAACAAGTGAATCTCAAAAGTTCGTATGACTCAAAATGTATTTCCAAAACAAGTACAGTAATAACTTCTTCAGCTCTTCCTGACAACGAAAGCCATCAGATTATTTTGGAGATTCTCCTATTGGATAAGTGTTTGCGACTTCTATCATATTTGTTCTTTTATGCGTATAAACACGCCAATACATGCCATTCAATTATTGTGTTAACCTGAAATATAATGATTTGTGTCATTAATATCGTATGGAAGATCTCGAGTAACATATTTATATTGTTTATTCATCGGTGTTTTTGATATGGCCCTCGTCAAAAATGCATTTAAAATTTCAAGATGCAATCGTTATCATGTGAATAAGTAACTACCGTATTTTATTTTCTCATTGATTTGTCATTTAATTTATGATACATTAATCAAAACAAGTGTTTTATGTCCCCAAAAGAGGAAAATTACATCATTTATGCCCCAAGACATTCTTCTATCTCTACCAAAACTCTGATAACCATTTAGAGAGCATTATCATCTCAAACCAGATAAACTGATTTTATCTTGTTTCAAACACAATATAAATTCCACTTCCATATTATCTAACTCAATATGGTGACGTTGTTAATTTTCTTAACACTAATTTCAATGATGATTCACCAAAGTTACGGCAATATTTTAGAACAATGAAAAGATATATGTTACTGACTATTCAAAAATAGATACTTGCGTGGTAACACAGATCTCTTGTTGTAGCACATGAGGACAGATTCGTTCTAATCGGAAAATATTTCCTTTGAACTATGTAAGAGTTAAATATATCGAGTGTTTTTCAGATGATTAAATATAATGTGTAAAGGGTCAAACTAAAATGTTTAGGATATGAGAATTCAGTTAAATAGTTTTGAAAAAATATATCTATCGATTTACCTATTAATTATTTAATTGTCGCGGATCCTCTTTTTCTAGAGCTCTAGCGATGTGGTTGTGAATGTGGGTCAAACGACCACGGAAATGTCTTATGACATCAGTGGTCAAACTTTCACGAGAACGGAAATTCGATTTAAGGGTAGAAAAACAATCACGTGTAAAGTTTTGCAGTTCATCCTAAATCATAATGAGACCAACCACAAACAGTTGGCAGCAATCATTCATGACTCCACTCGTGCAAAATAGACCACACGCAAAGGTACAACTCACACACTCCACCACATTGTAAAAACGGTGCATAAAGGATTCGATCTATATTTTAGTGAACCGTACCTCAACTTTCGCTTTTTTTGAAGACATTTGTTGATATATCCCGGCTTCAAGAGACTAAATTACATGTTGACAACCTTGCGTTTCATATAATATGGAAGGAATCTCGAACCAAGAATCGATTTTATTGTAGAAGAAGGCGATTCCAGCTCGTCTAAACTCTCGAGTATGCAATAATCGAAAATAACGTCAAAAAATGAAAAGTTGGTAAGTCCCTTATTAAACATCTCTCTGTGGATGATTGGTATATTTTCCTCGATTCGACAGAACCGGACTAATTCACGAAAATGGGTCATGAAATCGGATGGATCTCTTTCATCCATAGTGATTAAGAGCACCAAAATATCTTCTATTGTCGTGATGGCCCAGTCAACTAAACCTGCATCCTCTATTGCTGACTAATTCACAGAAAGAATCACATCAAAAGCCGCCCTCAATGCATGTAGTTTAATTTTATAATCAATGTCATTCACGCACCCGCAATTCTTCGTTCTTCATTATCAAAATTAAAACCGTATTGTCCGACAAGGAATAAAGTTAACTGCGAAGTGTCTGGCACATTCACAATAATAAAAATTATCGCTATGACACACATATCCTACCTGTTCATTTCAACTAAAATCCGCCACATAGCACGATGCTTTTCAGTGTGAAACCCATCTTCAAGCTCTCGCCATTCCTGATTAATCAAAACATTACATGGTAATCGCCGTCTTCGTCAACACTGAAAAACTCCTCTGAGTTGGGTGATTTGTAATAATATTCACAGGCGCTCATAACCACAAGACAAACCTTTGAAATTCCTCTTCATCGTGAAAATCGTTCAGGTCACGAATGCGTTTCAGGGTTAGATCGAGAGATTTTTCTAAATTTCTGAGAACGACGAGTGAATCGGAGTCTAATTTTTGACGGCCTTAAATTAGAAGGAAAATCGCAACCATTTTGATAGGCTTTGAGAGATTTTGATAACGATCTGATCTCATTCTCGATTCTTCTTGATTCTGAAGTAAATAAAACCCCACGTGTGACGACGTCGATCTTCTTGAGCTCAATCGGTGAAACTGCCGTCTGAAATGCCTTGTATGAGGCGTATGCAATAAATGCTCCTGATATGTAAATTGAAATTTTTTCCATGTTCGTGGATTACCGGTCAGTTACACATAACACACAGAGCTCCAAGAAGCGGCGTATGGGATGATAACAATGAGGCGGTGACACATCCTCGCCTTAAGTCTCATTGATTAAGATAGCATGCTAAAAAAATATTCGTTGCAAATTATTGTCCGACAAACAGAAGTACACTGTATACTTTTTTCATACTTATTAAAAGCGTTCGAGTCGCTCCAATAAGCATAAAATTTAATTCTCGGTAGTCAGCTGCGACTAAGGCAGTATTGCTCAGCAGAGACTTTCATTCTGCGTAACTAGACCCCATAGCGGCATTAACTTCAATGGAAATGTGACACTTGTAGGTAGATTTTTGGTATTGCTTTGTTTACTACCCGAAATGCTTGGGCGGTCGCAGTTTGAGGTCCGAAATCACCACGTGCCATTGGTCATATCATACAGTAGATACCTAGAGTAAAGTAAATTATGGTGTAGTCTAACCCATGCAGATATTCTTGGGTTGGTCAAAAATTACCCTCTTAAGCGTAATATTTGTGGATATTGGACCATTTTCACTGAATTATCTGTTATATTTCCCAATTATTTTATTTGCTTGATAATCCATTGGAGCAATTTACTTAGCGCTTTATGCATTCTTTTGTACACATTTGCCTCCATGAGGATGCATCTACGTATATCACTGGTACCCAACGCATTTATTTGGCCACCAGTTTTGCTCTTTCGTTCTAAAGTCAGAGAACGGCAAAGAATGTGATGAACCAAGGCGTTAAACAACGTGAGCGAGTGATTGGGTTAATCTAAATTGGGAATTGATCAATTTTTCTGTCATAATAATGGGGTTAAAGCGATAGTATTCGGTTACTAGTGGACTAAATTGGTTCACGACTGTAATTTATCATTTTTCGATAAATAATGATATCTATATGGATAATAACTCTAACACTCTTGCCAAAAGCATTTCAAGGAGTCGGAATCACAACAGGTTTGACCGACAGAGTCACTGAAGTGTGGTTGTGACCATATTCTTAATTGTATATATGCATTCGTCCGAAAGTCAATACCTGCATTTAATTGGAAAAGGTAACACTTCCATCCTAAATACTCAACCCTTGTAACAAGAATGTTAATCATCACTCACATCCTACCACTCCATCGACTCTTAGTGTTCATCATTGATAAATTGATAAAGGAATATGAGTCATTTTATAGTTACACAAACACAGATACGAACTCTAGTTTGTCTTTATGTTGGTTAAAATATTAGAAGACATTCTTTTTTGTTCAAAAAACCGGCTTTTTAACACTGAAAGTTTTCGAGAAAAGGGTTTAAGGAACCACTGAACGTGCAAAATGCATAATTCCATAAAATGTTTTTTTGACAATCGGAGAAAAATAGATGACAGAAAAATCTTCAAGCGTCGATTATAGTGAAAGAGATTCGAATCTGTTTGTTCTCAAGCCTGAAGGCTAAAAACGAAGAAAAGCGGGTGTTCTGAAGCGTGAGCCAATGATTAGAAACTAAAAACAACAATATATTCAGATATTAGATGAAATGCTCCTTCCAGAATATGAAATAATCAAATTCTGAAAATGAAACACGATATAGTCTTTAATAGAAATATTGTGCATTTATTATCCAAATATCTGATGATTGTTGTGGAAATGTAAGGTCAATTTTGAAAGAAAATCTTTGAATCATATCGGCACTCTTGGCTGCGGCTTTCATGCATGATATTTTTAAGTAATATTAAAAACGGGGAATGGATAAACATTTTTTTTCGGTCTTAGTACTCAATGAGACTGAGAGCCTATTTCGGTCACCGTGGATCACAGACGCCGATTTGTCCAGAACGCTTTTATTAGGGAAGCGTACTCAATACAAACCATGTTTCACATACAGCAAATTATCCCATAAGATATCGATAGTTGGATAACTAAGTTGAGTTTCAACTCATGGATTCGAAACGGCCAAATTCAGAATTTATTTTGGATTATGAGGGTGGAGGACGATGAATAATTTGTCAAAATTTCCTGTAAAGAGTAGGAGTTGCCCTAATGAGATATGATGAAAGCTGTATTCAGGGTTAGATCTCTCAGAAGGTTCAGAATTGTAGATCGACTCAAGGATAATAATCACTTGTATGCTGGGTTATCGTTACATCAAAGTTGTTCCATAATATTTGTACATTAATAAACCAAAAACTTAAAAAATAAATCAACAAGTCAAAGCGCAAATTTTCTGGGTTTAACTTTGATTTAAAAGAAGAGAATAATCATAAATTTCTTCTTTCTCAAAGAATAGACGATTTACACCAGAAATTGAGTTATTGAAAGATTTAGGAGGATGTTCCATCTCAAAAAACTCTGTATTGAGCCATTTTTATGCATCCATCGATCCAGGGAAACAATGAGAATTTAGGAAATGTGTTTGTGATGCTCTTGCAATCATGTTTGTGAAAATAATACAAAAGCTTGGAAGTTTGATGCCTTTGCTGTTAATCCGAGGAGGATTATGAGATGAAACGCATAATAGTTGTTAGTGGGGGATTGAAGGTACACAGATGAATGGATTATGAGTATTGGTGTATGGAATACGTGGAGATACAAATTTTGTAACACGCCGCCTCTAGTTCAAAGCGGTACTTTTTCTTTGTGTGATACGTAAAGTTAGAACGATTTTAAGTCAGAGTTAGCGAAATCGGGCAAGCGCCTAAGCAAGCTCGAGCGGTATGAGTTCATTGTTGGGAATAAGAGGATTGTAGGATTTATCAGTTTTATTTTGGTTGAGGCTTCCAAATGTGGCCATTTGTAATTGAATGACATTCAATCGGGGTTCGATCAGAAAAACCATTCGATTATGAAAACAATCAAACGCTCTGAAATTGCTAACATGGTTCATGTATTTGTATTAATTGCGGAGAAGCCCAAATGAATGGTTTAGGATGGAGTGCGGTGGCCAAGAGATGCTGTGACAAAAATTTCAATTACATCACCTCTGAACACTACTGCAATGATTTGTATCTAAAACGCTTTATTCTTCCATCCACCAGATTTTTCAAGTTTTTTTTGCCTTTATACCGGGGTTTGAATTGATAAATGAATTCTTTCTTGATCGAAGTCTCAAATTTAAAAAAAATCCTGACAAAATTGGCGACATATCCCCGATGGATTGAAGGGGAGTATGCTTTTATCACTGATGGCGTTAGGTTTCACCAAAGTGATGCGGACTTTTATGACTGATATCCATATCAAGTAAAATGGCTTCCGAGTTTAAACATATTGTAAAAAATGATGGCACAGAGCAGGGAAATAATAACTTCATATCAGGAATGGTGGAAGCTTGTGGACAAGCAAATCTGGCAAACTAAACCAATTGCTACGAAACTTTTATCTAGCAGTAACTAAATCAATTTGATAATGATACTAAATACTTACTGTTCTTTGGTTCTTATTAATATATTTCATAATTTCTGAATTGAATCCTGAAAAAATCCATTTATAAGTGCATAAACTTGTACCCTGCTTTCGATCAGTCCAAAATACCATATCTATACACGTCGATACGCTATATTTTTTAATTAACCCATCGGATATAACCTCAAGAAACCTGTCCATCCTAATTTTCACCTAAATCACTTCGGCTTGATAAATGATCTAGCGGTGACCATCGAAGCATACCGGCGGTTGTGAACATGTGTATTTTGCACTTTGATTCTCAACTTTTCTCACTTTTCCCAATCTTTAAGACGTGCTATTGTTAACATTCCATGTATGTCGTCATTGTGCTCTATTAAATATCAACTAACCTCATTCTAGCTGAACCTCAGGTGGTAGAATCAAGGCTATGCCTCTAATAACCTTGATGGCCATAGAATGGAAGATACGACACTAACCTTTGAAAATAACCTTTATCAGCGGCTACAAATAAATATAAAACATACCGGCTTTACCACACGCTGTTGTAAATTCACGAAACCTCAAACACTACACCAAAATGGTTTCAAACGAGTTTCAGAAATCCAAATTTCAAAATACATATTACACCAAGTATATCTCGATGTAGTCTGATTTTGTTTTTCTCCATTCAGAAAGCAGGCCGATAAAAGATTCAAGTGCGATCGGAAATGTATATCCATACATTTGGGCAGGGCCAAGTATTGGAACTTATTTCATCGGGCGAATCAAAACATTATAAAATCACACTTCGTTGTGTGATAGCAGATCGAAAAAAAGACGCATAAAAAATAAGGTTATTAAAAATAAAACTACTAAGACTACGTTTACAATGGGTGCTTGGGAAATGGAGGATTTATCAGGTCTCTACGGCGAGTAAGTGTATTTTGTTGAGATACTTGATTTACAGATTCCTCCCGCTTAAGACTCCGTAAATTATATCTAGGTGCCGGAGAAGGTTGCACGTTTGGATAGTTTGGTGTTTCCATTTCTAAATTTGTAGAAGATCGATGTCCAGCGTTATTCACCAGAGAATCCATCTCGGGTTTTAAATCTTTAGGCTTCATATACTTATGTGGGATCACTGGAACTCTGGTTACAGGTATGTTATTGACAATCGGCTTCGTCCCATCAACAGCTTGCAGGGGAACTTCTGCATTTACTTTAATCACATTGCCAGTTGTTTGATTAGGTTTCATTTCCGTTTTCATCAAGCGAGAAGGGAGTTGCACCTTATCAAACCGGGTAAAGAGAGCCTTGGCTTCGTCAACGAAGGTCCAGTCGAACGCATTATCGACTCTAATGTTATTATGTTGCATCATCTGTCTAAACAACTGCCTCAGTAACATATAATCGGGTTTTTGATCAAATCGAAGATGGTACACATAACGCATATATTCTCCAAACTGCTCGGGTACTTGGCGACACAAGGAATCAAGTGTCAATGCAAGCTTACGCTCACAGATTAGATTATATTTACGTTTCTTGTCATTACACTGAATACCCTGCCATGGCAATTTTCCAAGAAATAAATAAAGCAATACGTAACCAAGTGCTTCCAAATCATCACGCCTCGATTGTTCGATTCCAAGATGCGAATTAATACTCGCATATCGTACCGTTCCAATCATATGCTTTTTCGTACGATATTCAATATGGGGAGAAACTCTAGAGACCGCATATTGTTTAGAAAGTCCAAAATCAACAATATAAACTTTGCTGGTATCGGCTAAGCCCATTAAAAAGTTATCTGGTTTTAGGTCTCGATGAATAATAGATCGTAAATGTAGATACTCAAGCAAAGAAATCATTTGATCAGCCAAAAGACAAACTGTTTTGAGTGTAAATTTGCACTTGCATCGTTTATGGAGTTCTTCTATTGAGGGTCCCAACAATTCCATAACTAGCGCACGTGTGTTTCTATCGATCTCGTAGAGCTTGGTGTTAAGAATGTTAACGCCATCACTGAGGTACTTGTAAATTTTTGATTCGAAGGTAAGCTGTGACCGCTCTTTGACCAACTCTTCAATTTTGATGGCCACTTTGCTCTTGTTCAAACGATCTACAGCCAGAAAGACCTCGCCAAAGGAACCCTTCCCAATCGATTGCATGATCTCGTAGCGCTCTCCAATCAAGGTTGTCGCCCAAATTTTTGGTCTTGACGGGTCAGGAATAATCATTTGATTGAATTATACAAAGCAGCAGATTCAATTATTCGGCACCTATCGGCTAGCAAAGATAATCGCTTCGAATACAAATAGCTCGCTTTAATTTTAATCTTTTTCTAATCTCACGGTTAGCATATACCTTCTCGTAGGTTTTGGCAGACAAAGTTTTCACAAAAAATTATAAGTTTTCTATTTATCCCTATATATTTCAATTTATTTGGCATTCTAGACATCCTCCGTTGAGTATACGTTTATTGGATGTTTAAATTATTTTTTCACTAGACCTACCCCGTAACATTTGGCCGCTAAATATCCAAATCATACCAGAATCCTCTACACTATTAAACTGTGAATAAGTACCGCAGAATCAACGCGGAGTTGATTCGGTATTGTTTCAAGTAAATATTTCAAAGCATTTCAACTTGGCGGTCCATTACAGGTGAATACTACCGTTTAGATTGTCAATGCGAAACCAGTTTGGATCGTTTATACACATTTGTTGACAGACCAACCTGGCGATCACTAAAAGTAATTGGCGAAAGAAAACAGCCTTGAAAATTTCTGCACCTTGCTTTCACGGAATCTTAATATAGATTATCATTCATTAGGCATTATTTTTAACCAACTCATCTGTTACATTTTGGTATAAAAATTATTGAGTAGAGGACGGAAAAAATACATATTTGTCAAATAATGGACACACCTTTAGTCGGCAGGCGGCTCAAATAAAATAACTAATTACCATTTGGCTTAAGAATTCAAGAGATTATTTTTAAAATCATTCGATCATCAGGGACAGTATTTTATATAGTTAAACGGCGCCAATTTATTCATTTGCCAAGAATTCATCCTGTTTACGTTTTTTACATAATTCGTTACCAAATGCGGCCATTATCAGACTTTAAAACAGGGTGGTGGTATTGTAGCCTAAAATATAGGTGTGGCTTGTCTCCTGGGGCTATATTTTCAAATCCGAGTATATCAATCAACCGTTTTGAGAACCAAAAATAGCTTAAACACTCAGTATGTGAGCCGATAACAAAGATATGAAACACTTGGGCCCCTAAGTGGCATTTTTACAGCGCTACTGCCGTTCAACCTTGGGCATCATTCGACCATTTGGCATGTGGCTTTGCATTCATCGTGGTTAATAAAATGCAGAAATTCCGAATCGAATGACTTTCGTGGGAATAAACATGTTGCCGTAAATGTAATGTCACTGTGCCAGAGACTGATTTTTTAGCTCATTTGAAACGCTGAAAAAAATTATTAAGATTGAAAAAGATTCTTTTGTGAGTGATTCAGGCGGTCGACCATGGATAATTACTTAAGATGTTAGATAAATATTTAATATTAGTAAATCAATATAATGCAAGTGGCATTCAGAAACTCTTAAACCATAAAATCAGTCTGTTTTCGATGATAAAACTGGGCTGAGTGATTTGGGTCAACGAATTTGTGGCGAGTACTGGCAGAAATTGTTAGATAGCACTTACATGTCAATACAATTTTTAAGAGAATGTTTAATGAAAAGTATGGAAACTGATCTTATGGCTTAAGAGATGTGCTTAAAAATAATTCGAATCACCGAGCCTTTGCTTATCCTGGTCTTTGAGATTTTTCTGGTGATTATGGAAAGAACAAAACCTGATACGATGATGCCAACTTCTCGAGAACCCTTTCCTTAAGACACCCAACAATGACACGATTGTTGTTCATTCGTAGGCCATCGTTTGATGAGCTGTGAATATATGGATATTTCCTTAACAATGATATGAAGAATCTTCCTAACCGCAATAGAATGATGAAGTCGTTATCATTGTAAATAACGAAAGATTTTATTCGTTGTCTAGAGATTTTAAGCAGATACGAAAAAGAAAAACGATGTTTGTTCACATGGTCATTTGTGAGCATAACCCAGATAGAAATTTTTGAACGTCAACAAAGTAAATTGCCCAAATTTAACATTGGAAAAAAACTCAGATATCGTTTGTTAGTTTGGGATAATGTTAATCAATATACTTAATTACACCTATACCACTCTGTATATAGATGTAATTGCAGCGAATTGCAACTGTGTGAATGAAAATTTTTAAGATGATTCTAAGATTGAGAACAGGTTATATTTGTGATTCACAGGGGATTCATTCCAAAATGTGCAACGATGGTGACGACAAACAGAGAAATGTGATAAACACTTAAATAGTTAAAAATGCTCGAATCAAGGTTACCCTCAAGCGATTTTTGCAATTAAAAATGCACTCTGTAAAATGTAATAAATTAACCTAAAAAATAATTAGATCAATTGTTATTCCCTTCAGATAGTCTCTCAAGTTTTGGGGAAAAAATTTAAAAAGAAAATTACATCATTAAGGATGCTCGGGTTTACAGAAGTCATACCAGCAAGTACTGTGTTTTCAGGTCTATCTATTCTTTTGAAAGTTCAATTTCGTCTTTTTTATTTAATTTTAAGTTTCACACAATGTTTTAAAAACTGAATAAAAACAATTCTTGGGTTGCAAAAACCTGAAAAGTTGGGATGTTGAAATTCTCATCACGGACAACACCGCCTCAATCATTCTGAAGTAGACCATGCGCATTTAAGGGATCCGAATTTTTAGATTTTATAATTTTCGAAAAATCATATTTTAAAATTTCCCAAAAATCGCAACAGCCTCTATAATCAATAATTTTGTAAAATTTATTTTCCATGTCAAAATATATGTGTTAAGAAAATGCCACAACAAATTCAACGAATAGTAGCTCGTTAAAAATTTACCATTTTTCAAACCCAAAAGATTGGTTTTTATCCAGTTAAAGTGAAGTTCTGATTAAAAAAATAAAACTAGATGAAAAAAGAAAACAAGTAATAGTCCTGAAAACCCTGTACTTTCTGGTTAGATTTCCATAAAACCCACTCATCCTTAATGATGTGGTTTTTCAAAAAAAATCTCCTCAACACATGGAATAATAAAATATTAGAAAAGAATAATGATTTATTCAATTAATTTTCAGGTTAATTTATTAAATTTTAAAAAGCTCATTAATTAATGCACAACTCGGTATTTTATTGGTTAAGTTTTTTCATATTTATCAACCTTGTACTGGAAGGTTTAAATATGAACAAAAAATTTGACTGATGCTTTCGTTGGGTCAGACCACATTATTCATCGTTCTCCATCTCAAATATACGACGAAACAAGCCGCCCATAAACGGTCTGAATCGACTTTTAAATAGAACCTCACACAACAAACATTATGCTCTTGTTTGCTGCTTTGGAGTAGTTTTGTGAGAATTTGATAGTTTTCATCTTTAAACGGTTGGGCTTCTGATAGAAATATTACAATTCTGGGCAATAATTCAGTATCTTCGTGAACATTAGTGTTATCCCCCATTGAGTTTCGCTCTGAACATTGTGAAGGCATGAGGAAAGTAGATAAACGGTTGAAAATTACTCTAGGTACCGACACAATTCAATTTGGTTCATGAAAATTTCGACAATTTATATCATAAATGTAAATAACATAACCAGATGGGGAAATCCAAAATTACGATTTGTAAATGTTCCTGCAGTTTTGATGGTATGTATAAAGTTTATGTAACACTTATGCTGGCAAAACATATCTTTTGCTACGATTTGAAACATGTAATATTTTTTAGACTTTTATAATGTACTGTATTTTTGGTTTTATATAGTTTCAAATTGGTCTAGTTTCTTATTTACAATATTTTATGAAATGAAACGCTCAGGCCGCCCGCCTTGCATTATGTATGAGGTGCCTGAAGAACCTGAAGACTGCCGCTCGCCTTGCATGATGTATGAGGTGCCTGAAGAACCTGAAGACTCGCCTCATTTGCCGGCTGGCGGCCAAACCGAAACCGGGAGTCTGTCCTTAGCCCAACCTAGTATCCCCCGGCCGCAGAAGTCTGCGAGTCGGTTATTTCGCGTTCCCGACGCCTCAATTGGCAGTCGTGAACGCACTATGGGGGATCGGGCCGGCCGTTTTCGAACGAGCCAACCTGAGTAACCCATACTCCTCCTCTCTACTCGGGTATTCCGTGCATGCGACACGAGATCTTGCCCGTAGCCGCCTTGCGATTATCGCCTGGCCTACGGGCCTGTCAGGCGA
>JWZT01004858.1:75300-98079 GCA_000827895.1 Thelohanellus kitauei
GTCACACCGTGCCCATATTTCTCTACATAAATTGGTGTTCATTCAACTTTGAACCTGATTCTACTTCATCCACTTACTCCCATCAAGAAGGCAATTACTAATCGTTTGATATCACTCATTTCACTATCAGAAAATGAAAAGTCGACCCTCGACCATAAAAAGTAGTGTTTCATATCGACACCGAGACCGAAACTATTAAAATATGAAAAGACACAGATGCCCCTAGTTGTATGACATCGATCTCAAATTTCTTTAATTTGAACAATGCAAGGCCTTAATTTCCTTGACACGACACTCGTGGTTGTCAAACGATATTTGACCGAGGAATGATAAAAGTACCACTACGGTAATGAGTTGACGATTCGGAAAGACGAATGAAATTTAAAGGGGTGGGAGCATAAATCTACCTGACAACACAAAACTCTATCTAACGTTAACAGGTTCATGAATGAACGAAGGAATGCATGGGTGGGTGTAAAGGGCTGTTTTGGAATCCAACTAAAAACCCGTTCGTCAAACACGAGGAATTCCAACAGTGAAGAGGACTATCATAGAGTCCCCTGGTGTGGCATTACCCTTTCGGCGCCATTTTCTGGAAATATGTTGATTCCGGATTTAATGATAATTAATCGACAAAATACAAAAAATGTACAAGTGAAAAGCCTCATCACAGACGATTGTTATCAAAATGTAACTGACAGTGTATTGAACTACATAGGACGTCCCAAATGAAAACCCCAATAATTCGATAAATATTTACTGGTGGTATCATCTCTATTGTTTGAATATCATTGAAATGATCCTTTGTGCAAGTTTTTTTAAAGATAACTTAAATTACACTAAAAGCTAAAATACAATCTGTTTTGTACATCAGTCGAAGGTTGTGTGCACAAAACAGGAGACCTGAATTAATGAAAAATTTACCAAAATTCCATAAGGCGTTTGACGGAATTGTGATACGATGATTCCGGAACAGCAATCATTAGATCGGACAAACTTCTGTAGCAAGACGATATAGACATAAGATCTAACTGAAAATATGAGAAATTCTAATAAGATTCGAAATTACGTGGGGATCAAAATCAATGGCATGGTAATTACATGTGATCAAAAATATAGCTGCAGCTAATATAACTGGGTAATATGAATTGCATATCGAATAATCAGTTAGAACATATTCACTAAGAGACTAAATTAAAAAAAAAATACTTGAATACGAATTAAAAGATCTGGGTTGTTACCATAGTAAGATTTGAAATGGTTAAAAAAGAACTCAGAAAAGAACAATATCGTAGGAACTACAAGTCCAAACTCGAGAGTAACAAGAATCTCACGTTCGGCGGCCATAATCTGATTAACCAACACTTACATCTCTTTTAGAACAAACGTTTTCGGTCACATACGAAAATTCATCAATCCTAGGAACCTTTGTATCATTTAGTTTTCTGTGAATAAATGGGCTTACGTTGAAAGAAATAAGCAGGTTATTCCGACTAATTGTAAATGATTTGAATCAACGTGTTTCGAGGACAAAAAGCGATCAAGATAGTTTATGGCCATGAATATTGTCTCAGAAACATGTTCACAGCTGTGGGAAACATCAGTCATCCACTCAACCAAAATCCCGCGCATCCTACTGGTGATGTTATAGCCGTTGACCAAATATAAGTTCAGGTTGCATAAGTTTAACTTTATGAAAACTCAATGTTACTTGCGAACTGTAAACCTTTTTGAATATTTCGCTTTCATTGTGAAAAACGCGTGGGTAGCTGGTTAACCAATATTTTATTTCTTTTTCTCGAAAACACCATTTTTTTCCCACGTCAGTTAATGTTGTAGCAACTGGCTTCGAACTAACCGAATCTGAATCTGTAATTGGCTCATAGCAGCACAAGTCCTGATACTTTGGTGACTTAATATTGTTGGCATCAACCTGTGATCAAAAGACAATACTTGTCGTTCTACATTTTCATTTAAAACTTTTAAGGGTTCCCGGCCACTTAAACTCATGACAATTAAAACACCGCGGCGAGTGCCAACAGAATTTTACGATTATCCCAAGCTTTTCATCTCATCATTGTTTAAACTTATTAGGTTCAAATGAATATTTTAAAAAGCGCCGTTTGACATATCAATTCCCGTCTGTCCACTGGGAAATGTTCAAAACACTTGACATTTGCCTACAAGGTTAAAACGACGGTTGCGATAAACAAGATAAAACAATATTTGGTAAAATTTTAATAATCTAACCGTCAACAAGGCATTAGAGCATGCCAGGTGGGCATAATGCTGACGACATTAACTTTTCGCAGATCTGCAGACTTAAATTTCAGTAATTACTGGTACCGTCATCCAATGTCACCGAATAAAGTGTTTATGTTTCCAAGATGTTTGCACTTTGATCAAATATACACAAATTATTTGGTTTCCAATTATGAATTCGGCGCTACTTCTGTTTACTTGGGTGTGACTCCTAAGACTTCGCTTTACTTTTCGTATCGGAATTTATTCAGTGCTTCATTCTGCTTGAATTCACTTAGATTTGCACCATCATACATCAAAGAGATTAACTTCTTATCACGCGATGCTTCATGAGCTGGCCTCTTAACACCACCTAATTGTATGTTTAAAATGATAATTCTTCTTGGGGTGTGTATTCATTTTATAGCCCGACTTTTCCAAACATGGTATTTTAAGTGAAAACTCTCATCATGAGATTTTCACAAAATCTTGACGTTCTTACTCAGGGAGACTTCGATTAGGTAACATTTCCAGGCATATCTTCGATCGAAGTTAATCACATTCTATAATGTCGCTATGACAACATCCGATCATCCAAAACAGCCATAGATACATAGATTTCCAGTTTTGTGGTTGAGTTATTTTTTTCTATCAATCCGTCCACAGTTGGCGTTTTGATGGTTTAAACCTAGTGACCACTGTAAATACTCACTAGACAATATTTTTGATGAAGCTCATTCTGTTTTGAGTTTAGAGAATAATTATTTTTTGATAATTTCTAGTCGAGGATATCACTTTTTGGTAAATTTATTGATAGCACCTAATTTTATGATAAAAAAGCTTGCCGCGTATTGGCAAAAGCCACTCTAAACTATTTCATGCATATTTTCGGTTTCCCGATTGATTTTATGGTAGAAGCAGCTTAATCCTTGGAGGAATAGACGCATGCATTCTTAGACGGCCTAGGGTACCAAGAGTTTACCTCTGAAAATTGAACTGTTTGGGCACAATGTTATTAAAACCCTTCTTTGGTGTTGAAAAAATTTGACAAACGGTAACTTATAGCGACTTAAAAGAAGTAACTTACTGCCAACTGGAACCTCAATGTCACAGTTTTACCTGTTAGGACTAAAAATCAACGCTGAATTATTTTTTGATTCATGAAGACACTACATGATTGTTGGAGAATCGATTTGGACCAGAAAGAAACCTGAAGTTTTAAAGAGCTAGGATATGAAGCATTACAATCGATTTAGACATTGCTCAAGTTGAAAGGTTTTATAGGTGCTCTGACCAGCTTTACGCATTTTGAGACATATTACGAAATTTAAATGAATAGAACATATATCCCCAGCTCCTTGAGGTTGCTTTAAGGGCATTGTATGGATTTTGTGCGAAGATTATTACGTATGTTTGGTCTTCTTATTTGCTGAATCTATTATGTAACCTCTGTTTGTTAGGAAGAGGCTTTCCTTTGTGAGCTTTATGATTTTCTCATGCCAAGAGACTCAGAGTTCCCCAATTAAAAATGGGGAAAAGGTGAGTCATTTTTTGAATTACCGAATTAATTGAAAAGTGTAACATGTTGAGAGATCCTTCTCAATGCAGATTGAATTTAAACCAAAGAACCATATACTTGTAATATTTCAAGTCTCTTCAAAGCTAAAGTAAAAGTATCTTGTTGAATTTCTTTTTATCAACCAAGCCGGACGATTTGGAAGTTAAATTTAGTTTCGTTGTATCGGATCCAAGACAAAACGACTTAAATCTACTTTCATTCTCACATACTTATCGTTTTTTATTAAATGACTAACTCGTGAACTATGGTATCCATTTCTTAGACCTCTTCAATATCAACGGTGAGAGTGGACAAATCGAAACCACGCTGGTCAAAAACAAGGAGAAAATATTGGAAAATGGTCACAGTGAGACGAACGAATGATTTCAGGCTTCTAGACACTAAACAAATATGTATCTAGATAAATCTCCGTGTTTAAATACCCTTTAAAGTATCAGAGTTAAACTTAAAGACGGTTGGAAATAAAAAAACGCATCAAGAATTCGGTAAAAGCCTGAAATCTCAGGAACTATATTTAGTTAAATTAAAAAATCTCACCGATCAATACGCCGAGAGGTATGATCAAAGCTTTCGGATTCGCAATTTGTTTCACAAACTACTGTTAAGGTGGTAAGTTGTCAGAGGATTTTAATTACAATTTAAACTGATCAAAACCGATTTTAAGGGCTTACCCATTAGGGACTTCATCCAGTTTAATCCTTTAAATAATTAAGAAACTGGAGACCAAGCTTAGTTAGTGGCTAATCAAACAAAATTTCTATTTTGAGTTTCGAACATATTGTCCAAATTTATGAGAATAAGGTGGAATCCTAAGTTTGAAATATCTTGGCCATAAATTTGCATTCATTACGAGATGCCTGTATATTCTATCGAAAAATAGATTAAAAACGAACAAGTAAAATCTCTCTTTATGTTTTACGGATCAAACCCCCCAAAAAGTATTCCTTTATTTAATTTTTTTGTCAAGTGTGGGTTTATCTGCAAAATTACTGGGGAAAACTGTTCCAATATTAGTTCAAGTTAAAACAACTAATTTGCCTTAAGTGTCTACTTTCTGAGTTTTTTCTTTAATTTTGAAATCGATTGACTAGTTTGATTAAACCACACAATAGAGTAAATTTTACCTTACATAGTAAGACGAATCGAAAAGTTCCAAGTGGACGAATTGGCTATAAAATAACTGTAGCATGAGGTATAACTCTCTAAACGAAATTTGAACCCTATGACCATTAAATAATTACAAACGAAAACTCGACTGAACGAACCTGACAAAACAAACCTTGTGGTTAGAAATCTGATTTCGTTTTTTAGACGCCAGAAACAGCTACTCATAATAAGTATGGGTTAAGCATTTTATGAGATTTCGTCTCACTAAGATATGGTAAGTTGAAGTTTAAGAACAGGAAATGCAAATGAATAGCATTCAAACCAGTTCCAACAAAATCTATATGACATTATTACAAGTAATAACGAGATATTCTATAGGTTATAGGAGATCTTAGTTTAAGGCTTTCAATTAATTCCAGCTTTGATTACATTCTCTAAATATGCCAATATAATTACTTATCGTAAACGATTCCAGTGATTGATAACATAATGGTGAATATTCGGAGTATGTTGTTGCGATTACAACGACTGGTTTAATATTGGATTATCAGACACAGAAAGAGACACTACTCAATCGGGTAAAAACAGCTAGTTTTCATAAACTCGATAATAATTTAGTTGAAAACACCCGCCCAACATTTTATGTCACCAATTTGACTTATTTTAAAACAATTTTTTTATTTATAGTCGTCTGCGCTTCACTTTCACCATAGTCCTTCTTAAAACTAAACTAATGGCATATGTTTAGAAGTGTTTTGAGCCACATATGCTGAAAAAGGTGATGCTGAATGGTTCTGGAACATTGGAAAAGAAGATTTTTTGACTTCCCTGGGGTGTTCCCAAATCACATAGGTTACTTTGTCAAACCGCACTTTTGGACCCGTCGAAACAAGTGACAGGAATTAGAAAAGTTTGTTCAATCGATGTACCTTCTCATTGCTTCACGAAAAAAAACTTGAACAGAACATGATTGAATGGTGGTTTTCTTTAAAACATTAAAATATTATGTGAAAATATGGCCTAATCGTGAACAAGTTCTCATAGTTGTTTAAAAAAGTTGAAAATGGGTCGCATGAGAAATGATTACATCCTAATCTTGTTTCGAGCTTAGATGTTTATCAAAGCGCCAATTCAACGTATTATCATGTTCTTTTTTCAACCATTGTTAATGCACAGGAATGATGTGAAGGCACATCGTTAATCACTTGAATGAGAAAATAACGAAAGCAATTAATATATCATGGATAAATCCAGATCAGAATATCTTGGAACGATCCTGAGATACTTTCAGAGCCAAACGACTTTCACTAACGTTCAAAAATTTGCTCAACATCTTTGATTATTAACGAAAAACCGGTTTGAATGATGAAGAACATATTATGTACAGGAAAATGAAACTACATTCGTAATAATTTGTTCCATCCAAATTGCGGTGACTAATGCGCCGAATAAATGAAATGGGATGAAACGGTAGCATGCCCACCACACGCCCGGCAAATCTAATTACATAATTCAATACATTCTGTTAAAGAATGCGATAAGGCTTGTGAACGTAATACCAGAAATTACTGTACTCTTGAACCGGATCTATATAAAATAATAAATAACTCCTTTTAAACCATCGTTGGCTTTATCGAAAGTGTCTCCTGAGATTACTAAAAAGTAACTTATCATTTTCTCATGTTTCAAATTAAAGCACTTTTCTCCGGACTCCATCATGTGAACTATGTTGATTATCATTTACTCATTCTGGCAGCATCGTTCATACGAGCGATAAGATTCTTGTAGCGCTCCTGTCTGTACAGGAAGATGTACGAGATCACTACGTCATTATCAACACAAACGTTCATTCAGTATCGAAGCGAGCAGACTGATCAAGACCACAGCTATTGTTAAGAGTATCATGTGAATGATCGAATCTGTCCGAATGCGTTCGATACTTGACGCAAACCAAAATCATTTCAAAAGCTCCCAACGGATCGCTATTTATTCGATGTGATTCGTATTTCAACCAAGTTAGAATCGGATCTGTATGAAGGCTATAAATATTCACGTTTGTGTGTCAACAACGTTTATTTCGATAGATCCTATTCGATTTACGGCTATTGTAGTTCCTGAAAACTATCAAATGTTTTAACCCCCGATTCCACAAGAGGTTCAGATTATTTGTTCTCTTAATCAACTTAGCTAGGACCCGTGTGTTTAGTTGATGAAGAGCCCTAGTCTACTCCGACTCTTGTCACAAGCTTAGCCAACCTGACCCGAGCCACGACAATAATGATTGTACATTATTTGCAAATACATGTTTCAACCAATTGACAGACCTTGTAAGCAGCTGGTTCGAATAATTTTTTTCACTGAAATATCCACATGCAGCAATTAATATCCAGTCCATTCTGACAGGGCTAGCACGCTTTCCCAAGTGAGGACATCTACATAGCTTGTACTATGGTCAAGAGTTGAGTCATTGAACCACTGGCCTTTCATCCGAATAGTGCCATAATTGAGCTGATTGTATCGTTTAAAAGCTTGTAGTCGCGAAACTTTGCATTTAAACACAAAAGCGTTTAATAATAAGAGTACAATTTTTTATAATAAGATGATCCCAAAAACAGAAAGGATTGTTTTGCCATTCGAATAGTTAGAATAATCCGACGTACATTTCGAGTATGCGTAAAAGGTTATATGACCTCGAGAATCTTTTTGCCGACGTTCAACATTAAAATAATTAAACCTAAACGCATTGTTAGATCAAAAGATGTAGAGTTTCAAGTGCCCAAACAGTAACAATTCGCTAATTTAGCGTCGGTAAAATCGACATGAAGAATTACCTCCTTTCTTTATACGGCGTTGAAGTTACCAATGTACGGACCCGAATCGTGAAACGTAAAATTTCTGACTATATCAGCCTTCTATCTCCACAACATCAGAGCTCCTTACATCAAAATTGCCACAGTTACATTGGTGATCGGGTCTTTAATTTCAGAAAAGTGGAGACTTTAAATTTCCAAAAATCAATTTTAAAAACTTGGATTCCAAAAAATTGAATAAATATGGCAATTCTTCAACAATGTTCCCTTATTATGCTTTGTAGCTATAATGCGTATTTTAATTTATTTCACATTTTTCAAAATTTCTGTTCAAATATCGCCTGGTATATTGTCGGTTTTTTAATGTTATAATCAGGAGAATTAACTCTTGTAATGAATACTATTAATTTAAGGCTGTTCAGTTAATTCTGTTATTTCATTTTGTTTGCTTAAACCCTCTGTCATATATCTATAAAATAATCACATCCTTCAACTCAGAGCACTAATTTGAGCTGCAACATCATCTGTCATTGAATAAAGAATAAATACGGTCATTCAAAGTGACCGTATTATGTTCAACCCGAAACAGTACGCGTGCTGTCAGAACATGGAATTTGTTAATTAACCGAGATACCTGGGATTTCCTTCACCAGATTTTGACAATATTCTAAATGACAAGTTAATCAATTTTTTCATAACCTTTATCCCTGGTAGGTCTCCGTTGTATTGCCTTATGTTGTAGTAGATATCTAGGACCACCAACCTTAAATGGTTGGTTTCTCAAAGATTTCATGGAGCTCAGTTTTTTACCATGCGTTGTAGCGGAGTATCCCCGAAATGTTTATGGTTGGCTAACAAGTTCATACATCAAGTCTCTCCATGTGATTAAATTAAATTTGGTATTCAAGTAGCAAGCGCCCCCTACGCACGTGCGCGAATGTTTAATGGCTTCTTACATGATTTCCTATTAAATGTTCTTAAACCACAATAAATTGAAGTATTTTTAAAGAAATGTTGTCTAAAATTAATTAAAAAAGCCATGCGCGAAAACTTAATGGTTGATATGATTTTCTATAAAATGCTCTTAAACCATGATGGATTGATAAAATTTTTGCAATTTGCTGCCTTAAATTAATTCTCAACTCCTTATGATTAATGTATGTGATATTCGGTTCGAAATTATCCACCAGACGATCCATATAGGCAAAATACTCGATTACCTTATGGCGCGTGCGTGATGGGAGCGCTTGAAACTCGAATACCTTAAATTTTACTTCAAAAACAACACGAATTATAGAAAACTTGAAATCTAAAAAGTTTACATTTAACCAAAACACTTGGTTCCTGATAGTAACAAATCCAAAACTCTCTTGGATGACTCTGGTCAGTATGTTCTGGATATTACACCAATTTATTAGTCAAACCGTTTGGAATGGTTATATTTTTATTTTCTGGATTGAGAAAATTTTGAAACTTGATCAAAACTATTGAAAATATTGGCAACAATTTAATTTTATCTCTTTAAATATAAAGATGTTTTGACTGTATGTGGTCACAGTTAAGGAGGTTTGTACAGAAGAATATTATTATTATTGGAACGTTTTTTAGTTTCCTATTCTAGAATTTAATTTCAGTTATTTAAATATCTTAAAAATTGGTAAAAACTATTTGTAAAATTGTTCGGCTACCTTGTTTAAAGGTGATATTTGGCCAAAAAATTAACCAAAATAGAAATAATTGGTCATATTAATGGTTAATAAGTTTCCTTATAATTAAATTGTTAAAAGATAAAGGCGAGGCGTTGCCAGTAAAGTTATGAAAAAAATCACTCATAACGTGGTTGTTAAAGGTATCCAGGAATATTCCGGCTCTATTTTACGAAATATTTACGATCCCAAGACAAGGAAGATATTTAATCGGACTCCCGTGGATTTCGGTTTGATATCAGCTGATCTCAGTATTTGCATGCCTGTTTTACATGATCTTCTACGGTTTTCTTTTTGGAATCACCTACATTTGCTACCTTTCTGCCAGACTCTTCTCTGTGGATCAGAGGAAGCATATAGGACCAAGCACCACCACTGTCATTAGCAAGTATCCAGGTATTTAAAATGAAAACCAAGCCTTAATCCCGATTCCAAATTCGATCATAAGTTCATATGATTGTAATGATCCCAAAACTTATGAAGAGCGCAAAAATCAACTGAAATCCATTCTTGAAAGTTAGGATTTGGTTTTATAGATTATAATACGAAATATTTTAAAACCAAGTGCCTTTATGGTGGAAATAATGCAGGAAGTTGTTACTTTGATACGCAGATGTTGGGGGATTGTAATCACGAACCCTATGGCTTGGATACCGATCGTCCATGCTTGTTTTTCAGACTCGCGAAAGTTAGTTTTTTTAATGACAGATTTTTGAATTCAACCCCCTTGGAATCGGCAACAATACCGATTTTCATTCCCGTCCATTGTTATACAGTTAGAATGGTTTAAAATAGAATGATAAAACTCAAACAGTCGAAATAATTCCAAGGGAAGGGCTTCTAAAAGACGCTTTACCTTTCAACGGACACAACATGCCTCCAATCGTTGCCTTAAGGACAAACATCAACAAAAAGGAACCCGTTGATGTGTGGTGTGTGATAAGAGCCGAAGGAATAGATGTTCCCACAAAATATCGACAGGAAAATATGTTCGGGACAGTAAAGTTCGAACTCGGTCCTTCATTGAACTCCAAACACTGTAGTTCGTAATTTTATATTTATCCGAAGTCTATAAAATTTAGTGTTCGACCGTTACAAAATTCATTGCCATTTTAAATCAACAATACCTATTTTCAAAGATCAAATATTTGATTTCATCTTCTGCTAAACTAATCCACATGATTCGACTGTGATTTATCAATTGAAGCTTGAAAAATATAGATCTCCAAATCATGATTTTCAAGCATTTTTTTTCTGAAATCGATTAGAAAATTGCATTTCTTCAACGAAGTAACGCATAAGAAAAAGAACGATGTGCAATATCTTCATTTTTCAAATCGTTATTTTGAACATATTTATCTTTAAATCATCCAACGGAATTTTGTCGAGTTTTCAATGTGATGATACACAAAACTGAAAAGGTGAGGCACCATAGTGTAAACACTTAATAATGCTAATCTATGTCTGTTGCGGTAACTCGTCATATCTCGGCTACGTATTCGTCTATTACAATAGTGACTCGGCTCCGATTTCAATATTCAGAATATAGAGTATAGGAATACGAAACGGTGATTTGCTAATTAGGCTTAAATCCCTGTTACTACCGGAAATTCCAAGACTGGCACATCCCACTGAATATTTTTTTCTGATATAAACAGCCAGTTCTGAGTGTTTAAGAGGAAAGAGTAACTAAAAGTCTGTATTTGGTTGTTCAGCCTTTTAAACATTTGGTATAAATGGATCAAATTTTAATTGCCATATCACAGCTGATAAATATCGATAACTTTTATTATCGTTCTATCTATCAGTTATTTTATCCTTTAGTTGAGCATCATCCTTCAGGAATTAAACATTGAGGAGCTTGCATTTTATCGAGTTATTATTATTATTATCAAGTACAAAACCGCCATATTTGTGCTTTAGGCCGAAAAGGATGGGAAAGAACGCTCTTTATTAGATACTTTCAGATCGAATATGTTGTCACGTTGAGATTGAGGATAGCAGAATATGAGATGATATAGTGTCCATTTATTATTTTTAAAACTTAAGGATGGTGAATTGGTCTCTATTTGCAATTTATAAATCGAATATCTAAGTATTCAACTCTAATCGCCAAATACTAACTGATCATCTATGAACCTTTCCCCGCGATCTGAATGCTTTTTAATCAAAACTTAATATGGTATGCTTTTAGGAGTTTATCGACACATGGAATGATCGTTGAATTTAGATTTCGCTCGTAAGGCATGGGAAGAAGAATCAAATATGGCCAATTTTTGAATATTATTTGATTTTAAATATGAAACAATTAATTTAATGGGAGCGATAAACCTTGAAGGTAAAAGCAATGCCTATTAAAAATTCATAGCTGATTTAACAATTTAAAAAACAAGGTTCTTGATTTTTTATTTTTATCGAGTTATGGGAATTTTTAACAACGATGGAAAAGTCATAGTACTCCAAGTTCAAGGTCTATTGCTCAAGGATCTTCAAATCGGAAAAATGTGGAGATATTTAAGAATTTATAAATTTATTTATGAGTTGAATGGAGTATTTCGGCCTCGTTGAAAATATATGAAACCAAGAGGAGGTATTTTGTTTATTGAGAAATCCAAATTTAATGGTGTATTGATCCGGTTAACATAAGAATTCACAATTTAGCATTCCCTTGAATTTTTACATCCATTGATAATTGTTGATACCAAATTGAATACTTCTTTATCAGGTCGTAAATTAGTTGTAGTTCCACTTCATGTAGTATTTTTTGAAAACAACGGAATTTCAAACGATGAGTACATACCTGTTTTCCATATGTTAAATTTAGTTTTTTGATAATCACAAAAACCTCTTTGTTACAATGATAAATGACTGAAGTGTATCCATTGGTCATTTTGGAAGTATCAACTCAAATCGCTGCGATCATCTAAGAGGGATGTATTTTGACAGCTGTTGGAGAACCAAAAAGTAAAATCTATCCATTTCGGTCGAATCGGCAAACAAGTGAACTTTAACCTCTAACTGAGTAAAATCCACTATATCGAAAGATGATAACCTTAAATGGCATCAGTGAATTGATGAGCGTGATGTGCTTTGTAAAATCGTTTCTCTAGAATACTTATGATCGTAATCCTCACGAATTTCACTCTCCGGATATAAAAGACACTTTATCAGAGCACTCATATAATCACTTTTTTATTATATTGAACCTTTTCCAACATGTTTAAGTTTTAAATATTATGTCCCAACAAAGACAAGGGTGTAAAATTGAACGTTTCTTGAATTCAAACAACATCAGTTTATAAAATTAAGAAAAGATTTGGTAGTGACGAAATTATACCCTATATTGTGGCCAATAAATCCATCGTCTAGCCGGAATTAAACAAATGAACAATATTAAAAAGCATTCAAATTAGTAACATTGCTGTCAATCAGTCAACTTTTCTTTTCGTTCCTGTCATGTAAGATTTATTGGTTAAAACTCAGGAACCAAGGGATGTCGAAGGAAACTCAAGAAAGAAGGGCATATTATAGAACTTTGACATCTCATAACTAAAAAGTTTGTTGACTTCTGAATGTAGCTGCGATTCGATCCGACCCAGATGGTCATTTCTACACAAAAGCATCATCCTTCATATTTTTAAAACATCGTTTTAAAAAGAGTAGATTTAATGATGAATTTTACTTGGTAGTTACTATTCTATTGTGTTATTATATAAACACGAACCCTAATGCACATGTCGCCATTTTAGGAATATTCTTGACAATAACAAGCTTTTAAATAACGCGAATATTTTTAATGGTTCAATAAAACCATTTTTCAGCAGAGTTTAGATTTCGTGTGTCAACCAGAAACTGGCCACAATCTGGATAATCTTGAGTAGGCAAATAGATTAAAAAGGGAGTTTGAAAAAATTTGAGTTATAAAATTATATACGTTCCAATAAGTTACAGAAAAATGGAGCATTGATATTTCTGGTCTAGGGAACAGATGTTGCAAAAAACTCTTGATTTTGTCTGAGTGATCCATAGGTTTGCCAGCGAGGTGTATACAGGTAAAATTGGGGTGATATCTAGGACCGTGAAACACGTCAACTGATGTGAGGCTTAATTGTCTTTAATGTATCAGCTCATGCTAAGAATGAAAAAAATTCTGAACGAATCTACTTGTGGAAATCATGAAGATTATATGAAAAAATCATGATTGGAGAGCAGGATGCTAATTGCAAAACGAATAAGAGTTTGATGACACTATCGGTCCAATGAATTGATCCTGAAAGCTTGACTGTAATCATCCTGCCCTTTGGAGTCAAGCCCAAATTTCTCTGAAATGGTCAAAATAATAATAGTATTTTTGTGAAATTGGCAGAAACCTGAATTTAAAACCAGTGAATAGAATCGTGTGTCAAAACGTCATATTCGTGGGTTATATTCAAGAACGGCTGAGAGTTGTTATATGAGAAGTTCATAATAAATTGTTGTTAAATCAGTTATACTAAATTTCTTATATATCAAGTGTTCTGGTGGCACATTTGGATCCAATGAGACGCAACTGCCTGATATATAAAATCGGGGTTCACCGCCCATATGATCAGTCTACAGAAAATGACAAAAGAATTTTGACAGTTTCAAATGAATGCTCGTGCTAATATTTTTAAAAATTAGATTAAAAACAGATGTGTATGCTTGCACATCCAAGGCATGAATCATTGAATGTTTTGTTCATGGTGACAAAACGCACGTTAAAAAATTGACGGGTAAATATGATTTATTTTGATAACTAAAATATCTTAAATTACCTTACTCGAAAGCCGCAAACGGTCAAAAGTTGGATGTTTTAAATGCATTTCATGAGCACTCATCAGTAAATTCAGTCATGATAAAATGCGGCAAAATAAACATGCCCAACACAAGGATTAAAATAAAACCACGCCTTCGTACAATTTTGTAAATACTACATAGAGTCAACTACGAGGTTTATAATTCTATTTTTCTCACCTAAAGTACAAAATAACGTCTAACTAATTTTATACGTCTTCTATCGTAATCGTAGGATTAAGATAACTGAAATCATTAAATTTTGATCGCATCAAAAATCTGCAAAATAAGTTATCCAAATACATATACTCCCCAACGTTGTGTAGCGGCGATATATATCGAACACCAGCGAGTATAAGTGGTATCCCTACCTGTGTAGTGCACAAGTTACTTGGATTGTAATGAATGAAAACTCTCAAGATGGCGCAGTTCATGTGGATATGGATGCACTCAAAAGAAACAACATATTCGACAGTTTCGACGAATTTTCTAAGCTCAAATACAAGAGTGACAGACATGTTCCATGCTACTTCGCGAAGTTACATTTGAGCATTTTCCTGGATCATCCCAGAACCCTAAAACAGAAATTGTTCCATTTCACAATGTGAGCCTCTTTATAATAGGTTCATATTCACTTTGATCTGTTTTATATTTCTTATGTTAACAATTTTTCATTCTGACGCAAGCCTGTATATTGAAAAGATTACCTTCGTCCTGGTATTTTTGAATGCCAACAGAACATTATTATAGTTGTTGAATATCTTATCGAATTGATACTGCGAATTTGGAGCTGCGAAGTTTATGAAAAATACCGCGGCTTTAGACGTTTGAGATATTTAGTTTCTTCTTATATGATCATTGGTAAGTTTTTACTTAATAGATGTCGTCGTAATAACTACCTCGTTGCCTCTCATACTTTATCCACTCCAAATCGATTTCAGTGATCAGTATGTGATTTTTTCACCAGATCGCTTGACTTAATGAAATTCATTCAAGTGATCAGATTTTTCCGGTACGAACGCTTCCATGGATCCGTGAAAATGATGACCAGAGTACTCTACGTTCATCGCCACGTATTCTTTTCTCTAAAATAGGAATTATTCACCGGTTACTGTTCTGCTCTTATGTTGATTTTCGCAACCACATTTGTTATCTACTTGGTTGAACGTGACAAGAGAGGGCAGATTCATTCCGTAACTGACAGTTTCTATTTTACTGTGGTAACAGAAAAAGTTTACAAAGATCAGTTTTTTGACCATCGGCTACGGTGATATGGTTCCAACAGGGTTGGTTTCGAGGTTTGTTATGATAATAGCTGCCTTGTTGGGAGTAGCATTAGTAGCTGTCCCTTCAGTATGCTTTTCGTAAGCAAAGGGTATCATTGGTTCCGGGTTCGCATTACAAGTTGCCTCCCGAAACAAACGAATCAGAAAACGCGAAACTCTAAAACCTACGATCATTTTTTTGCAAGTAGGCTGTTTCTAACCAGCGTACGATCAGAGCATATTTATACACGGTAAAAGATGATTCAGCTACACAAATAAGTGATTATAATCACGTGTCAAACCATCCCAAATACAGAGCCGTTTTTGAACACAAGCTTCATATCTCCACTAACGAACCATCTGATAACCAAGAATCTCTATCATATAACCAGATGGAAGCAGGACTCGATCGACAATCGGCCACTCAATCTATTCAGAGGTTACAGCCGCCACCAAAACAACCACTACAGGCGATTTTTAGTCGGTTCAGGGTTGTTAAAAGTTAAACGTTGAATTGATTCAGAATCGCCACTCAGATATTCACTGAGACCACAAGAAAAGTAAACTTTGGCTTGTTTAAAGAGCTTTATTAATAAGGATTGTATGTTTTGTGATCCGATACCTTCATTTTGTATCATCCGCTATCAAGTTCAGGGTCTGTGATTCACTCATGGCAGGATCTAAAATGTCCCTTGTCTGTTGAAGAAATGATTGAGAATATTGAAATTAGGCAAAAGAAAATCAATTTTAATATCGAGGAAATTCAGATCGAGTTTGATTTTACTTTAACATCAGATTGAAAAATATTAAGCAAAAACAAAGTTCATATAATTTTCATTTCAGAGAGTTTTTTTAGCTTACCTTTTATCAGTAGTCCACCATGCGAGGCTCATGATTGTGCATTACAAGAACTGAAAACCAAAATCGACGCGATAGAAGAAAACATACGTAAATTAGTTTTGTTAATTAGTTAATACATTTATTTTTTTACACTTATTTCTCTGATATACACCTGACCTTCAGTTTTTTTCCATCTTTCCATAAGTTACAATCAAGATACCAATCCACACCTCATCTATCAACAGATTGTTTATACTATTTTACCATACATTTTTATCTTTATTGAAATTTTCAAAACTATCCACGCTCTGAATGAAAAATTAGTCGATTCCAAGCTTTTTGTTTCATTAACCTGACTCAAAAACACCGGAGTGCTTCCCTGATTTTATTACACAAACAATTCATCTTCAGATGACAGAAGAAAGATATTGGCACATTTGAGTCCATCTTGGTTAGGCATCCTCTCATCTTGGTTTAATGACATGTGGTCATTTCCCAATGACTCTCTGATTTTTATCAATAAAACAAATGAAACTAGTTAATAAAATCTTCACATTTCTTAGGGAGTCAAGTCCGATGAATTGTTAAAATCAGTAGTCTGGATTAAATATAAGTTTTAAAGTTACTTTATTACACCTTTTGAAGTTCCATTTGGTCGATGTATAAAAAAAATTTTAATTTAGAATAAAAGCATTAATTATTATTATAATTTACAAGTATTTATTTTATCTAATGACCAAATTGAACTTCAAAAGTTGTAATAAAATGAAACCCAGGATATTAAAACTCAAAAATATCGTAAATGCACAGGTTTCACTTGTTCTTAAACACGATTTAGGTGATCCATATGAACAATTGTGATCCTTTCGTGTCATTTCGCATTACGTGATTTTCAAATAACAAACTTAAATGTGTATATTACTCATTCACGTTTTTGTTCACCTTGTATAGTTAGAAACCTCTTATTGATGTAGAATGAATATCGCATCTTCATAACACTAAAAAAAGCCGATCACACTAGGCATGTGGTCATGCCATCAGAAACTGAATATATTTTATTGTTAAATTTACATTTTAACTTATTTTCATTGGATTCCCAGTGAAGATTTAAGTGGATGGACTTAACTCTTCTGTTAAATTAAGAGGGCAAAGGAATCGAAAGTGCCAAAGCAATCTAGTTTCATTTCTAGCTGTTGGAAATACCTAATCCGTTCCAGTAATATCCTATTTGTGTGCTGCTAATAGAGGTGATTTCAACATCACGTGCAAAATAAAATAACTGCTCAGAATTTTCGTTTTTTTAGAATCGACGAAAAAATAATAAGGAACTATTTGTGTGGCATCAGAATATGGTATAATATGAAATTAAGGAGGTGGTGATCTCAAGCAAGAGAACTCTGCTTTTAAGAGACAAAAAGATTCTGAATACGAAAAGTGATTAAAACAGACACCAAGAATCGCGTTTTTTACAGAATTTCCCTTATATTTTAAGGGATAAATTGAAAAAAATGAAATTTGTGATTGGCATCAAAACTGCATGGATGAGTCCTAAATCTAGTTTTACAAAATGGAAATGGTCAGTATTAATAAACGGCTTTTATTTGAAACTATAATGACAAACAATTAGATTGTATTGATTACTTGGATATTTTTTCACGTTACTAACGAGGAAATAAATTCATGAGAAGCGGATTCGCCAAAACTTTTAAAAAATTGTCAGAACTGTTCGTTTATTACTATCTCGAAAATTCAAAGCCAATTAATAAAAATGACGCATTTCAAAATTAGGCATATTTTTATGTAAAGCATTTAACTTCTTTTGAGTTTCGTGCTATAAGGTTGATCCATATTTAGACTACAATTACAAGCGAAACCAAGGTAGTCGTTATTCTGGAAGTTTTACAGCAAGAAATGCCATATTTCAAGAATCAGAACATGTTTCTAATAGTTCAACCATGATAAACCAGATCAAAACGTTATTATATAAAGCCATTGATTCAAAAACTTTCAGCTCCATAAATTTCTAATCAAGCGAATACTCGGTGTGAGCTTGAAGAGTCAAAACGTATTAATGGAAAACTGACATGGCCAAACATTCCAGATATAAATTTAGCAATCAGTCCGAATATATTTGTAAAGCAATACCTTGTTTAAGGATACACTCATCCACTGGTACGTTGTCGCACTAGCTTGGTTTTGCGTTCAACAATTCAGTAATTTCTCCTTAATGGAAATTATTTGGAATTATTTTTTTTATCCAAAATAACTTTCTATATTTGTTTGTTTTTTACATTTTTGCTATCGTTCCTATTCAACCATAATTTTTCTAATGCTTAAAGATTGTATAAGGATAATACGTCAATTAGCAAAGATTTTATATCGTAATGGATCGTGGATAATCGTTTCCTTTGAATATATGAATACCGATGATAAAAAGGTGCTGCAGAGCAGTCCTGAGATGCCATCGATAAAAATCCGCCTTCCAGGTGAACGTTAGGTTTATTTATGATTTAGATGAGCCATTAAAACGGTTTAGCAGCACCCTTGATGAGAGAAAAGAGGAAAGTTTTTTGCTGGGGTAATAATATGCCACAATCAGCCGATGCAAGTCCATCAACATGCCTTTTAAATTCACAGCTCCAGATCGTAGTATTTTTGATGGGATTCCGCCGTCAATTAATTTTACAGATACCGTAAATTGCATTTTTAATTTAGGTTGATAGCAACAGCGAGGTGAATGAAATAAAAGATGATAGGTTTAGATTTTGACTCAAAGTTCTTCTGAATTGTTTAGGGATCCTTTAAACTGGGTTGCTGTTTTTGGGTATATTCTGACAATAATAGAATTCGACCGGGTCAAGAAAATAAACTGCATAAGTTATTAAAAAAAGCGGGCAGAATATCTAAATACTATGTAATTTGTTACTGACGAAGTATCTTCCAAATTCCAACTTTCTTCTGGTGAAGTATTCCACAAAGCAGGAAGCTAGTGAAGTAATTATTTTATTATCAGGCCCTCAAATTTAACGGTTATTTGCTCGATGATTACACATTTATTGGACTTTTGAGTTCGCCTTGTAACCGACTCCCCAGACACGTGCTTAAATCTGTCACATCTATGGTTCCCGAAGGAAGTGAAGACGAGGATCATGAAAGGTCAATCAGGTTTAAGGGCATCAGGAAATCCAAAGATGTAATGCTGTAAATCTACTAGAAAAACAAGGGATATGTAAATAAGCTCTATAATTTGATTAAAAGATTCACGGCGTAGTTCAATAATTTGTTTATGTTTTTTTTTATTTTATTTCACCATATTTATTGATTTTCTTGATGTATTCCAGTAAATTAGATACCTGAACAAGATCGGCCCGGACAAAAATGGTTTTTCGGAATTGTACCATTTAAAAAGGTACCAGGGAGCGGATTTCTTTTTTGGTGACCAGTAAACGAATGCGTGCGCTCGTTCATGTCTTAATTTAGACCAAAAAAGAAAAGAAATAAATGCCATGCCTATTAAATCTGAAACGCTTTGTAATAAAGCAGGACAAGGTTTTTCTGATTATATGCTTTGAGAGTTTCTACAAGTCAAATAAGTAACTGATCCAATGAATTTGTCGAAAAATCCTATAAGTTTTCATTTTTTTAGATTATGCCGCATTTCCTCTTTAAGATTGCGATTTATTTGATCGTACGTTTTTCTTTTCTAAGATTTAATATTTTTTCCCCAATAAGTTATTCTTATTAACTTATCACCAAACAAAAGAATACCAATTACCACAATGGAACCGTAAACTGCTAAGGTTGATTCGTTCATCGTATCTTGGAGATTCAAAATTAAAATTCACATCTTAACTTGATTTCAAGCAGAAAGTTAATGGAGCTTATGTCTTTCGATCAGGTTATCAGAGTTAAGTTACACGAATAAACCTCAAATGCATCAATCTTTGGATCATATATAGGACGGGATATTGAAAGATTTTATTTCATGGCCACACACCTAGTAATTTAGGTTCAGGCAAATACATGAGTAATATTACATGAATTGATTTCTTATCAACGGTGCAACCTTTAACTAATGAGCAGGCTGTTTTTATTACTATTAGAAGATCATATCGATCAGTTTTTAGTGTTTTACTTTGCGATAATATGAGTGTCATCAGATTTTAAACTTCACTTGCCATAAATATAAGGTGTGTGTCAATCTTCGGTCAATGAATTCAAAGCTTTTAACCAAAAGTTTAATGCTCATGGTATCGGAATATGAGAGCGAGTCGTCGATCAGTTAATACACCTAAATACCATCAAGATGAGAAATGGTAGTGTTTTCGATACTGTTTGTGGATTCCAAATAATTAATATACTGGATAACACAAATGGAGGTATCTAGTCATTTATTTCAATCATTACAGACGAACAGTTGTTTAGTTTCAGAGAAAAACTGACTCTAGAAAATAATAAGTTCAATATAGGAACATGAATACAACCAGGACATTCTGTACACTTTGACAATCTGTATGATTTCCGCGTGATCCTATCAAACGATTTAAGCTTTGGACAACAAATTATACAAAATATTTTTTGTTATGCTGCTGCTTCCTAAAATCTAGAAGCAGCATTAATTATCCTCACAACGACCGAAGATCCATTTTGTTAATGCTGCAATTGAAGTTTTAGATTCTCCAGAAAATTTATTTGTTTTACTCTATCAAACTCATAGCTTCTTTCAAGTGAAAGAATGCTCACCTTGAAGATCTAAGAAACAAGCAACAGGAGAATCGTATGAAACCCTTCATTACAAAAGAAAAAGATTTTTTAGTTAACAAAATTTATATTCTTGTGAATCGTGATAAATCATGCATAGTAGATTAAAAATTTTGTATTAAAGGGAAAGCATAATATTGGGAAATAATCGACTTAAATATATGCGTATAGGTTTTAGGGATGTCCGGACCTTGATTTAAGAATGATACAGGATGGTTTGTAGGAAATATTGCAAAACCAAATGGAGTTATTATACTGAGGATTTGAAAAATCTTGTAGCAGCTATGATCAGAACCATACACCACTCTGATAAAAACTGTCAAAAATGATATCTTTTATCAAAATTAAATCGATTTAATTCCTGAGAGGTATATATGATTAACTTTTTTTAATCAACAGACCTTATTGGAAAATTCACAGCCATATAAATAGGAACCATAACTTAAAATGATCAAATGTTATTGCATTTTATGAATTTATCAAGTAAAAAGGCTGCAGTTATCCTGATTTCTAAATCGAATCCGGCACATTGATTTTCATCAAACAATAACATTTGTTTCCAGTGATATCACAGTTGAAAGGCGTAATCTGCATAAGAACATTCGAATTCTATCGATGATGGTTCAAGATGAAAAGATTGTTAATTGTTAGAACCACCGTAGTTTTATCATGTCTTTAATAGTGTTATTTTATGAGATTTCTAACAAAGACTACGCGTATATTATTCAGAAATTGGGTGAGTTCTAAAACATTGGATTTTTGAACGCATCGATCAATGGCGTTTGATATACTTGAGAAATGGAAGTTCACTTCAAAAATTATCTGAGAGATTAACTATGTAATGAATAGTTAGAATCAATTGGAAATGTAAAGCTGAATATTGTGGTTATATATTATGAATATTTATATCGAATTACTTCTTTTAAAAATAGGGAACATATGAAAAACTATTATGGAAAACGTTTTTCCTTTCAACAGGAAATGACAGATAAGTTTTTCAGTTTACAATTTTAATTATCGACAATTACATTATGAACTAGAGAGCACCAAATTTTGGTTTACTAAAAATAATCAAAATTCTTCAGGATCTGTTGGTAATCAGTTTACGCGGAAATAATATCCAATAAGCACACAATTTCTGTTATGATATTAGAACTGAAGTTAGAGAGTTACAATTTTATGAAAAAAAAAAGATTTTTTTACTGGAGAAAAGAATGTAACGGCCATAATTACCTCAATTCCAGTCCTGAATTTCCGATATGGATATTCAATAGTTCTATTTTTTTATTTTAAAATGAAAGTGAAAATTTCAAGATTCTATCCTTTAGGGTCTTGATAATATGCAATCAGATTCCAGAGTATAAAATTTGCAGCTGTTTAATGCGATTGGACTGAGCCTTATAGGAAGAATCTTTATAGTGTTTATCACTTACTTTTTTAAAATAAAAAAATATAGGAACATTTGAATGACAACAAGGGAAAGTCCGAAATGGGGAAGGGAAATGGTGTAAGAAACCTCTTTACATAGCTGTATGATCTTCAAGTCGATCAGGGAATGAAGACAAACGAAACATCAAAATAATCATTGATATTTATGGAAATGTTCTTTAACTCACAAGTTCTATCGGTGATAAAAATATATAAACGCTGTAAAA
>JWZT01004858.1:99109-111114 GCA_000827895.1 Thelohanellus kitauei
GTTTCTACTTGGCTCACCTGAATATCAACACAGCCTTTGTCTAATGTAAAAAATTCCGTCTTAGGGTTTGTTGGTATTTAAGATCAACCAGGACAAGGAAGCATTCTTTTGTCTAACGACATGTACCTACACCCACTCCAAACATCCACCTCTATTATATTTCCTCTTTCCGAATCTCTTTTCATCAATTCCAACAGTTATTACTCGGCCATATATGGGCTATGAATTCTTTTTTAATATATCGTAGCAGCGATTCAAGAAGTAATGTTGCCAACAAAAAACTGTCCCTATACTAGTTGTCTCATCACCCTATGAGAATTTCTTTATAGTTTTGATATTAAAATGTCTAGCCCTAGCCCTAGAGCTATAGCTAATTGTTCATGTATTTTTAAAAGACATTTTGTTCATCTGAAACTATTTATTTTTTTCCAGCTAAATATGCCGAGTATTTTTTTTATATATTCTATATTAACAACTCCATACCTGAAAAATTCATGTGGGAATATTTGAGCATACGAATTTCAAATTTTTAGCATTTTATTCAATTCTCCTTTCTCAGAATAAGTAATTTCCTGGATAAAAAAAAATAAATACCGGCCTCGTAAAGTTAATTTTCTGAAATAGGCGGGTAAAACTAAATTTAATCCATCAAACCGATTCGCAAGATTTCGCAATCTGTTGAATCTCAAAACATATGTAAGTCATAAAACATTACACCGATCAGCTTTCAGAATGACTGCAGGATCCATTTTTCATATTATTTAAACATTGATTTATCAAAAAAATAGTGGTCGAGATAGGGTATTATTTCCTTTGGAATTACTCTTTTAAATGTAAGGTGATCCTTGTGATATTATGATTCCTACCTAGCCCTTGAATCATTTTCGGCTGAAATATGATTTTATAAATCGCGACTTAGGTTAGTGATTTGGAATTTTTGCATAGAGTTGCTTAAAATATTCATTAGCTGAAAACTTGAAGTGTACGTGTGAAACATGTGCCAAAGTTATAATGGCCGAATGACGTAATAGGACTGTGAGTTTCAAATTACCTGAGAATGGATAAATTTTATAGTGTTATAAAATTGGCGCTTAAGTTTGATATTTTATATGGGAACTCGAGCGTGAACATGTCGTTTCCCGCTATAGTTGGTTGTTAAAGTTCTGTTAGGGTTTGCAATAACAAAACCTACACTTTTATACACTCTTAAGGCTTTATTTCATTAGTCAGTAAATTCCAAAAATCTAAAGAATGCCACTTATGTTATGTCATTGTCTTGACTTATAGCTGTTGTTTTTTGAGTCCATTGTCTATGATAGTAATTTTTATCTCACCTACAGATTTCACAATGCTTAATTTATCTGAAATAGAGCATTGATTAAGTTCACTTCCCTTAAATTGTGCGTGTTTAAATAATTGAAATTTTAACAGACAATTTAGCGATTATTACTCAAAAAGTACCGAACGGATCCGCAAGATTATTGATCATTGTTGATATGTCCGATTTCTCACAAGAACTTGATGAATCAGAACTCGAAACCTGGTTAGATAAAAACCCTAATTTTGTGAAAGATTACCTCAAGACACGCCCTTACATTTTCGAAAGGTACATAGCTTATCATACTAAGCATCCAATCATCGGCTGGCAAAATCTATAGTGGGCAAAATTCAGTAATATAGAGTCTACTACGAGTTTCGACCATTATCTCTCAGACGACAGTCTTAATATTCCCCGCCTCTCGCTGGTTAATGACAAAACTAAGAAAAATTCCACTATTTATAGGAGTATTAGTGAAGATTTTTGTCTGCTTAAACCCCAAGATCGATCGTCAAATCATTTGGTTTCAAAAAGCCACGGGTTTAACCTTCTCCGAAACCCTGACGAGATGATTAAACTCGAGATGTTAAGAACATTTGATCCCGATGCACTCTTGAATGAATTAATACAAGATATCGGAAACGAAACTAATATGGAAAGTTTATGCTTCAAAATACTTGTTAACGTGTGTTTTATTCTGAACTGTGACCGATGTTCTATGTTTCTGGTCGAGGACGATCCTCAGACAGGCGAAAAATTTTTGGTTGCCAAAGTATTCGATGCCAACATCCAACATGCATCTAATAACACGTGCGCCCCAATCAGGGTCCCGATTGGTTCAGGAATCGTTGGACATGTGGCCCAAACGGGCGTTTCGGTAAATCTTGAGGATGTGTATCAAGTAGCAAGGTCATCACAAAGGATCCTCATTTCAATCAAGAAATAGATATGCAAACAGAATATAAGACCCAAAGTGTGATTTGTCATCCTATAAAAAATACAAGTGGAAAGGTACAATATTCCTTTCTTATCAATTTTTTCTCTTAATGTGTATGGCTTTAGAGATCGGCCCGTTTTCTACTTTATTTCTCATTCAAATTTGCGTAAAGTGTTATTCAGATGTAATGTTTTTTATAATATAAAAATTACTTTGAAAAAGATGCACTTAAAGGCTCTTGAGGTAAAATGTGTTTATGCGCGAATCAAGCACGCAAAAAGTTTTAGGATATTTGTTTTAGTTAAGTTTAAATCTTTTATAAGAGCATATATCTACAAAATATCATCATTCAAAACATTAAAATACTCTTAAATTTTAAGAGGAGCAGTTCACCCATCTTTAATTGTGATATAAAATATTCATTTTCACCACTCAAAAGACGTCCTTAGTACTCGAGAATATCGATGGAATTAAAACATTTCACTATTTATTCACCATATTTAAATTCGATAGAGTTGGGCTTATCGAAATGAATTTTTAAAAATTATATATTAAGTTAAACATTCCCTAAATTTTCTGTAATTCAAAATGAGGCCATCGGCAACTTTTAACGGGAAACAGCGGAAGATAGAAAACTCAAAATGTAATTATATCTTGTAAATTTCACAAAAATATGTTTACATTTAAGCTCACAGAAGATAAAATATTTTATAGATGTATATCTACTCGCTCCTAACACGCTTTCATTATTTTCTTGTTAAAATAAAGATCAATCAACAAAATATTTTCCAATTAGAATCGGTATTGTGAGTTTCATAAGCTAAAAGTTATATAGTTGCTTATATTTTAATAATTTGACTGTCCTATGGTTTCGAGATTCATGATTGGGTCTAAATATTAATTTTCTGAAAACATACTTGTTTAAAATCCAAGCTTCAAAACTGTCTTTATATGACACAAAGGTACCAAATTTGTTGACAATAAATTTTTAAAACAGAATTCCCGTGATATCAAAACCTTGTTAACCACGCAATTCAAATTACCTGAAGTTTATTAAATTTAAATTTGAGTTTTCTTAATTTTAACCATGGAAAAGATTTTGAATGATTAAAACATAGGTGATTGGTGTAGCGCAAGCAATAAATAAGCTTGATTCACGGGAGAAAACAGTAAAATTCAGTAAAAATGACGAAAAGGTGTAGTTTGATAAAACTAGATTTTTGAAAAATATCTAGTGTTCTGTGGAATCGTGATCATAAATGCCCAACTTATCGAACGATATTCAAATGAAATCGAACAAAATAAGGTCGGTTGAAAACTCATTTTAGGTTCTTTTACGGTTCGCGCGCACCGTATTCGATGACCAGGACTCGATCGAATTGATAATCAATAAAATTCTGACAACGATTTTTGAATTGATCAAATGTCAAGCCTGCTTATTTTATCTCAAAGAAACGGAATCAAATGTATTTCGGTAAACGAAATAGAATTTCGCAACTATTGGATCGGTGATCTCCGAAGAATTACTTTACAAGAATATTCCCCAATCGTATATAATTACTTTTAGAGAAATTTAATTGTCACAGGGTGGAGAAAGGAAATATTGAAATGTGTTGAAAATCATCGGCAGGTTGAGTTTTGTGTCAATTCAGATATTTATTCTCAATGCTCATTCAGAGGAAGCGAAACTCTATGGGTTGGTAAGGATTTAAAAAAAGTAGTTCCCCGAACAAGAAAAAGATCATGAATTTATCAAAACTTTAGTTTTTATACCTATTAAAAACAAAACCAATAATACAATCGGTAAGGTCAAAATTTAAGGGGGAATCGTTGAGCTATTGAACCATTTGCCATTCTTGAAAGCCGACAACTCCAATTCGCGTTTATTCGAGGTTAACATATAAACCAACACAGGCCCTTGGAATATTTTGTGGTATGGCACTTGTCAATACTCAAATAAGAGATAATTTGAATAAAGCATTAGCCAAACAACAGGTTTCTCTAGAGGCCTTATCCTATCATGCCAGCATTTCCGATGATGATATAATTGGTCTGAAAGTAAAATATGATGTTTCCAGGAATCAATTATTCCATCAGCTTCTGAATTGGGGCTAAATTTATTCGAATTTGATGACGAAAATCTTAGTGATATCGATACATATATGGGCATCATTCGAATATTCAAAGATCTGGATTTTATTACCACCTTCGAAATTGAGTATAAGGTGAGATAGTATCAAGATCAGGCGTTATGCAGGTGGATATTGACGGTCAAGAAAAACTATCGTCAAATAACGTACCACAACTGGAGGCATGCTTTCCACGTCACTCAATTCATGTACTGCTTGCTGATGGTAAACCATTTCGTAATAGAAAACGCAAGTAAAAAAGTGTTTCACTGAAATTGAAAAGCTTTCTCTGATCATTGCATGTCTGTGTCATGATCTGGATCACAGAGGCTTAAATAATAGTTTCCTCCATAAGTATATTTGTTTTAAACAGAGCCCACAAACCCTTATCGATTCTTTACTCGACGTCAACCATGGAGCATCATCATTTCGATTATGCTATGATGATTTTGAAATTTAAGGCAAGTTTGTGTAAGCTTAAGAAATATAAAAAACATTTTGGTTTCTTGTTGGAGTGAAACATACTGAAGGTTTTATACTTTTTGCCCATTTTTCGATCCTTATCCTGTTTTCAGATCTTTGTTACCTTGAAAATATCCCTATGTAATGTAAAAGTTCCATTCTACTCGTTCTTCTTTTTCATGATTGTCAAAACTTGACACAACAGGGAATTAATTTGAAACATTACAGAAATATATAAACATCAACAGAAAACTGGAATGTAATCATAAAAATTATACCGATCGCTTCAATCCTACTTGAATGAGTTTGGTGTCTAAATTTTATTATCTTATCAACTTATCTCCTTACAGAGATTTTGATGGATAGTTTGCCAAGTTGAGTATTATACGAAATGTATTTGACTTTCCAACTTTTAAATAACATCTATTTTTTGTTCAATCATTTCGAAATTATTTCGGTGTTTCGATTTTAACGACCAATTTTTTGTAATTTAACTTATTTTGGCAAATATTTTATAAAAATCAGAACATGAATTATATTCTGATATCTTTCACCGACAAAAGTGATAGAATATTCAAATTTCTTCAAAGAACTGTGACATATTAGGAATTAATTCATGTAACTGTCTTATTCATATAACCATTTAAGTGGTCATCAAGTCCCATGTTCTGTTTCAATAAAAAGATAATTCATTTCACACAAAACATTATGCTAACACAATTTATGATTTACAGGGTAACGATATTATCAGAAAATTGAGCACTGAAGACTTCAACACATTTACCAATCTCTTACAGAGCCTGATCATTTCCACAGATTTGTGCCTCTACGTATCGTATTTCGTTAGCTTATTCAGACGAAAAAAAGCCTTTCAAGAGATGGTAAATCATCTGAAAAATAAAAATGTGACCGAATATTTTTTAAAAAACGATGCATCAAGAGATTTATTAAGGTGATTTAATTATATGACCATTTAAGATTAACAAGAAAATTATTTAACAAATGCCAAATTTTGGCCAAAATTTATCTGTTTTTGATTCTTATAATTCAATTGGATAATTTAATCGTCAAACTTTGATAAATATTTGATTTAATCCGACTCAATTCATTGTATAACTGGAAACTTGTTTAACGATTATCAGTCGCTCGATATTAACATGAACTTAAAATAAATGTAAAGCCATTTATTAATAATGTTCTATCTGTTGAATGTCATATTTTAATGTTTGATGATAAGTTAGCTCCAACCTTTATTTCTACTGATTTCTATTTTTCTTAAAGTAGTCATTATTTTCTGGTAAATCTACGAACTAACAATAAACAAGAGAATGGTGTCTTGAGAAGATAGAATCATTTATTGTTAATATATATTGGATATTATGAACGATATCGTGTACAAATTGTTAGAACTCACACTAATTGAGGTGATTTTATATTTTTTTACACCATTTCCCGTTCCGAAATCCAAGTTTCCGATGTAAACATTCATAAGCTTTGATTTTTATTATAAAAAATAGCAAAAAAGATTTTATCTTTTATGGTCTTAAAAATATAGAATTAGATTCGAATATGATCAGTAGTTTACTGAGATTGAAATGGACCCAACAACAAGACCCTTTCTAACATTTATCGTTTACTTTTTTATAAGAAAAAAACACAAACAAATCTTGTCAGTGTCCACAGCGGAACCGGAAATAGTGTATTTAAATTTGTATGAAATCAAATGATGTTTGATGTGATTTGATTTGATTCCATTGAAGAGTAATATGAATATTTGAATTTCATGATCAGTCGATCTTATGTTGTATTTATTACTTTCAGAATGCATAGATTCACTTTATTAATTTGTAAACCCATCTTTGAATGTTATCAAAAACAAAAAATTCGGCGTTCTAAAAGATGCCTTGAGAGAGGAATTGATCATGCTTTGTCTTAAAAAGATTGACTGATCTGTAAACCATATTCTTCAAAGTTAATTGGTGGATGATGATAGTAGAAAGTTTATCTGTTTCAGATATTCGTTTATCATTGAAAAAATAATATGAAGTAATTTCTTAAAAACTGACATTTGGGTTTGGTCGATCTGGTTTCGGAAACTTTTAAATAAATGATGTAACCCAGAACAAAAAGAGTAACTATTGCCCATTTTCTATCGCAAAATGATTCTGATAAGATCCGATGGAAAAATCTAATTGGTGGAATTTTCGGCAAACATCATTTATATGAAAGGAAATGTTTATGACCAGGTTTTTAAAAACAGTCCTCATCTATCTGAAATGCTGTCACAATATCATCAATTAAGTTTTGACAACACGCAAAATGATAAGTCTATTGAATTAATAATTCAATTACAACTGCAGTTTGATATGATTTGTGAAAGCGATGTGAACTTTGATATGGAGCTCCATCGGCCATTTTAAATTTTGTTTCGGCGTAACTCGAATCAGATATCATGGTATAGTCTGGGTAAGAGTAGGTTTATGTTTCCTCTGATCTTTTCAAGTGTATGGAACTACATAAATGCGAGGATTAAAGTAATTTTCAGCATGTTAGATATATATTTGAAATAGTTATTCCGAAAGAATTAAAATGATACCAGTCTTTCTCTGGTTAGATGAGGTAATAATACATTGAGCGGTACTACTCAAGTCTTTCATTTCGTAAATTAACCCATCCTTCTTTCCAATGTATCACAATTCTCGAATAAATTATTTGTTGAAACATTTTCATGGTCAAATATTAATAAAATTCAGTTTTAAAAGCTAGTTTTCCGTAAATTTAGTACAAGGTAAAAAGTTCAGACATGAATAAAACCTAATCTCGATAATATCAGTTAATATAGATCAGAGATTTTCAAACTAGGGTTCGTGTGAAGTACTTCTAAGGTCCACCGTTGAGTTGGAATTTCTGTGCAGTCCATAACATAAAAACAAAGCTTGAATACCTCTGTTATATATGATTTAGACTTCTCCTCAACTTCTGGAATTAGATAAATTGAGGTAATAATATCCAAACGTACTTAAGATATATAATCAACAAGTTTTTAAAATAATACTTATATAGATACATGTTATGATATTGAGCCAAAAACAAAAGCTTCATTTAGAGGAATCTTTTATTTTATTTTTCTTATGATTAGATCTATGCTGATGACCGCTTGCGATATATCGGGAGTATCTAAGCCCTGGAATACCCAAAAAAGGGTTTAAGGTTTAATGACCAAAGATTGCTTCTCTAGTTACAGAAGAATTCTTTCAACAAGGCGACATCGAAAAGTCGACTTTACATTCAACTCCAATAGTTAGACTACGATAAATTCAGGATCTGATGGATCGGGACAAAGAAGACCAAATACCACAACTTCAGGTTGGTTTCATTGAATCAATTTGTCTTCCATTGTACAAGGTTCACGAATTTGTAAGTTTAGAGTCTCTCAGATCTGTGGCCTGAACTTACTTTTTTATTTTCTCAAATTCAGAAAAATAAAGAAGAATGGGAGCGTCAAATTTATGAATAGATTTATTTTTTCCATACTAAACTTGTTTAAAAATACTTTCAACCATTACATCAGCGGTCAAATATTAGATATATACATAGGAGTGTTCAACCCAAGTAAATTGATATTTATTTGAAAAAAGGTTTGTCTTTTAGAAATTGTCGTTAAAAAATGTCGATATATTATGTTTCGACGAAGGCTGATACGCATCTACTTCCGTCTAAACTAGGTGTCTCAAATTAAAATCGGTACTTTGGTCGCTTTTAAAATTATTACTCATTTGCGGACCGTAGTAAATATTCTTTTTATAAAATGGTTCTAAAGATGTAAAAAACCAAGTAATTTTCTGATGTTGATTCTTAACGGTAGTAGAAATTTAAAGGAGACAAAAATGGGTAATAACATTAAAATTTAAAGTAACTCAAATTGTTATTAAGATCTTCGAATAGTCAATTGATAGTCAATGTCAGAAACCAGAATGATCACTAGTATCGAAGTAGCACAATGCCAATTATACATATATTACAGATAAGTGTGTGTCAGTAGGTCTTTGTATTCGCATTATTTGTTAAAGGGTTATTCATAATCAAAGCTCGATTAAAATTTTTTTTTATTAATTTAGAATTAAAAGTGAAATCTTTTGTATTATGTACCTTTCGTGTCTAAAGGTCAACTTTTTACCACAATACTCATGTCATTTGTATTCCTTTGAGCAGTTGTGGGCAACATCTTTACAAGGAGGGCCTGATTGGAAAAACTGAAGTCTTTGGTGGGCCAGATTAACAAATTAATACCTTTATCAGGTATTAATCCACCAATGCTGCAATGAATAAATCGTATTCAACGTAATATTTAAAATTTATATATATGGACCAAAAAGGTATATTAACGATTTAATGTTATTTACTTTAATATAAACTAAAGTTGATGATAATTTGGTGTTCAAAAAAGTTATTAAAAGTTGTTATAACTTTGGCTGAATGTCTTAAATTGAAATTCTCAGAAAAAACTGAACGTTTACATCAGTTTGATTGGAACGTAGTTACGTCTTTTAGTGGTCATGGTCGATAATGTTTGTTCATAGATGCATGTGGAGCCGAGCAGAGCAATTACTTTCTTGGCCGTCGTTTTCAAGTTGATAAACTTAGACTCATTCGATGACATAATATTTTTTCAATGGATTTAGATTGGAATCTTTCTTTCAGAGTAGAATCACGCTGCAGATCAATTATTTCTTGCCGTATAGCACCTTGTCCCATTTCAAAATCAGTTGTTATATGGAACTGCAACATGTCAAACTCAACAGAATATTTTTATATGTTACCAAGACGAAAAATAAATTCATTGTCCAATGCAGATATTATATCGGTCTATTTCTCCATTGACTTCATCTGTAGTTTCGTATTTTCCTGTATTAGAACGTGCATTATGATATTATGACTGAGCCGTAGATAAAACAGTTTTATCTTCCATTTGATTTCCTTCGCTGTTGAGTATATTTCGTGAGAAAATATGCCACTTCCTTTATGTTTGGTGTTAAGGTCTTTCAAATGTTCAAAGAGGTCAACTACAAACCCTACATCTGACAGCCACAGTGATTCTCCAAGTGGAAAATATTCTGTAATTTTACTTTTACTTTCCAAAAACAGTAAAGTTTCAGTTGTCAGGTCTACAACACCTTTCATAAATTTTCCCTAACCAAACCAGCATACATCTTTATGATACAGAACATCATTGTGATCCGAACCGCAATCGCTGTAAAGTTTGATAAGCTGTCATATTTAAAATTCTTATTCCTGATAAAATTACTAATTTTCACAAATAGATCCTTGACATGTTTCATATGAAGCAGATGTTTACATAAAATTTCTGTCTTTTATACAGTGTAAATAATATCAATTGCTTTTTGAAATCGATCTCTTCAATGCGGTCACTCGTTCTCCTCATTAGACAAACTTTCGTTCAACCCAATCATTTTGAAAAATCTGTTAGATAATAATCTCAATTTTCTACCATTATAATAAATTTATATATGATGCATTTTCCACACATTCGAAAATATCTTTTCCGGTAGTGATGTCTTTCATTGATTCCATTCACAGAAATCATTTTGGGGTTTCTAAGTTTTCTGAATTCCTCTTAGAACATAAGTGTCATTGTGCAGAGTCACCGACGTCAGTGCTTTCATTCGATGCCAATAAACAGAGATGAAATTAAGGTACACGCTTTTCCAGCGATGAGTTCATATCTTACTCAATTGTTTCAACTCGGTGAGCTATAGTTGTCCTCGACAAACTGACATCTACACACATTTTTCTGTGTTCTGGACAGATTTGATGTATCTGGTTTTACCTCAAAACTCGGACATGTGGAATTTCAAAGACGGACAATCGGACATTCAAAATACGATATCCATTGAGACTGCGCCAACAAAATGGCCATTTTTTCATAATTATCACAATTTTTCTTGATTTCAAACTGTAATTTTAAAAAATCACCATATTTTAAATCATTAGATTTTAACATGGCCATTGTCTGCTGAATTGATAATTCAGACGCAAAACTAACCATGATTTTGTTTTGTTATAAAAATATGAGAAATATAAGTTTGATAGATATAAATTAGGATAAGATCTAAATGATTACTCTAGTCCTATACCCTCGAGGTTCAAACATGCTCCATAAAATGATTCAGTGTGCATAATGAAATTCTCAAAATGCCTTGGAATCACACTGCATGTAGCATCATTCATTCTGGAAATAAAATCCCAGGTATCTGATGGCTAACTAATTCGACGTACATTTTATTTTATTAAAGCAAATGCTTCTTCGCGCTGATTGAGAATTGGCGAGTTGGGTGGAAGAGATTATATTTAAAAAAGTGGAATTATCTGGGACTGTGACTGCGTGATGAAAATTGACGTTATCCAGCACGAATATGAACTGTTCAGCCTGGCCGAGAACGTTCATGGTTTCAACCAAGAAAGCAATAAACACTTCCGTGTTGACCGATCCTAGAATTGCCTCTGAATTGACTATGTTGTGCCGATTCATGGCCAGTATCATCGTTATGTTTGATGAACGTGTGTGCACTCTAGGATTCGGAGTTCTTCCCCTTCTTGACCACCCGTGGTTCCTCATTATATGTAGGTTGAAGGGCGATTTATCAACAAATAATATATTTCTGAGTCTGAACGACATCGTTTTTGAAAAGTACCATCTGACATGATTTTGACGTGCCAACTTCGTATCGGGTGTGTTCCTTTTTTCATAAATTGAACGCGCCAATTCGTATGTAAAGCCCAGATCTTTTAACCATTTCCATATGGCTTTTTCAGCCACATCGACGCCCAACTGCTGTTGGATTTCTCTGAGATTTGTGGTTAGGTCTTCATTCATCAGCTCTATCATATAGTCCTTAATTTGTTGAGTAATAATCGTATTTCGAGCTCCACCGCGTGTAGATCCAGATACCTGTCCCGTCTCTTCGAATTTTTTTATTATCGAATTGACAGTTGATTTGAGAATATTCAACGTCCTCGCTATCTCCCTCTGTGTTTTAAAGTCTTCATATACGAATCTAAAGGTAAGGCTTCTCATTTGATCGCTGACTTGATTTTGCCGGGAAACTATTATACAAGAATGTAAATGATAAGCTGTCTC
>JWZT01004858.1:111679-125067 GCA_000827895.1 Thelohanellus kitauei
ACAGAGGCGGTCAGACAATTTTCAGATCCGCGGCGAGGCGCCTGAAATTTCTCAGTAATTTATTGTGTTTGTTTAGGCTTTAAAATGTTGTGAAAGTTGGTTGCTCACTTTCAGCCATCTCGGTGCATAGGGAAAAACTGGCTGGCCATCGCTGTAATAAATATACTATTTTTTAGGATCACAACAGCATGTATATTGGTAAATAAACTAGACAAGATGAAAATTTTGTATTATCTGAGATCTATTTAAGTCTTAGTGTTCCGAATTTGATGTGGGTATATTACTTTTGCGATTAACAACATAGATTCGGACATAACCTTGATTAATCAAATTTAGTATTGAATTCTAAAATTGATGAATTTTAGTCACTTATAAAAGAAACAAAATGATGAATGTGTAATTTTCATTCTAAAAACCTCTTTTTTCAATCATTCTTTTATTAAATGATTGATATTGAAAATTTCGAAACCATGCTCAGTTGTCGATAGTACTATAATGTCACGTATCATTTGAGAATCGTATAAATCTTGTTTCGTTTTTTATTAAAATTGTTTCTTATAATTGAGGTTTATAATTAAACTATGGATTCTCGATGATAAATACGAATTGAGTTTTTGACGGCATACGTCGAATTATCAGAAAATTAAACATTCATAAGGGCAATTTCCCAAATATAATTCTTTCAACTAAAATCGCTTGAATATATCCTTGACTCTAAGTCATTTAGTTCAAGTAAATCAAAATGCGAAATCATTTGTTAGAAAAGGAACTCGATAGAAATATTCTAAATTTTAATCAAATTGCCTTTACTAATTGACCCTCTATATCGTTAAATGAAAATTAAAAGTGATTTAGTTGATTATTGCAGAGATGTGTTAGAATCGGTTTACTTGGTTAGGCACAAAAAATGCCAACTTAAAATATTCGTTGATACATGCTTCACGAAATTCACTTTTCGAAAATAGCGTTCTTCAATTCTTTTCAGATAACACGTTTAACACTAATTAATATATTTCGAAAAATTTTCGACGTATTTGTTGATATGAAATATACTCCCAGAAGTCACAAATTAAAAAAATATTATCGCATAAGGGGATGGTATTAAAAGTAATAAACACGGAAAATGCCTTATTTTTTGAATTTTCGATTCACAATGATTTTCAAGATATTTCACCTTTTTCATTCGTTTGGTTTGTGTAGTCCATACTCTTTTTGACGAATATGGTATAAATGAAATCAGTGTAATGATTTATCTTCTAATAATATACTTTTTTATGATTAAGGCATTCGTAAATTGAATGAATGGATATGGTTGAGTAGAATCCAATACGATATGTTTAAAAAATGGATGACGTATTCTGACGAAATCTACCACTCGAAAATATTCCGTGGGTACAAAGCTAATCCGATTTAATCTCAGGTATTACTACTCGCTAATATCAGTTTGTATCTCGTGATTCTCTGTTAGAAAAAATTTTTCACTACTTTTATAAAATATTAAACACTATAAATATTTGTTTAACGTCTCAAACTGTACCTCATTCAAGTTGCAAATCGATGGGATGAGTCTGCTGAATCTTTGAAGTTGACCTCCGAATAAGAACCATGTTGCTCGTTATCTCATGATTTTCTGTTCGATTAACTTGTTACTTTCAAACAATTGATCAGTTGACTGAATTCCTTACTTAATAAACCATATATAATTTTTCAAACATTTCTGGATACGTTATAAATTTGTGACGTAATTGTTTTCCTCAAATGTCATTTTCCAACGTAATCATTTATTCGTGATCATTTTGTCTAAGTTGATAAAAGCGTAAGATGCACTGAAGAATCATATACCTACTTTTTAACCTTAAAAGTTTATCTGTAAGAACATTATTCCTTTGTTTCCATATAAAGACTGCTGCGATAATTTAAAGTGACTTAAACATTCTTGTTTATCTGTAAGAAAGATTTCAAAAAAAAACCATATTTCTAAGATATATCAAATCTAGCCACAACTCTAATTCCTTGGAAATAATAACCTCTAACAAAGTGGTTAGCTTTGTGAAACTTGTTAACTAACTTGGTATCAGGCTAAAATGAGTGATACTCTGTGTTGCTCCATTAAAAATGTGCCATTTTCTCATGTTCGGTTTGTTTGCACTGTTCCCTAATCCCTTTATGCTGTTGTAAAATCATTCATCAAAATAAAATCATGAATATATGACGTAGATTTGTTTGTGGCTTTAATTTAACTATTAGCGCTTTAGATTAATAATATTATTCGTCAAATATTGGCAGCTTCAGTAACAATATATGGAACAACATCTTTGAGGAATGAAGTTAATAAATCAAAAAAGGGTGGGTGATGGGTGATGGTTTGTAAATTATTTAACCAAACTTTATAATTACTATTTATATGAGGTAACATTAATGAGGTCTTATTTGGAAATAAAATTTTTGATAACAGACTGATAATTGTTCAAAAGTGTCACGATATAGATGTTGGAGTTGGGTTAACTATTCAACGACGGTAGCGTTCAATATGTTGTTCCATCAGGCGATAAAAATCTCTTATTGTCAATCCTAAATGGGTAATAAAGTGTGGAAAACATTTGTTAGTTATCCAATAACAACTAAACTAGCCAAAAATCTAAAATCATTGAAATACACCCAGGTATATAACAAGAGAGCATTAAATTAGCTAGATTAGTTTTTGAAAAAATAAAAATGGACTTTGTTATTCAGCTCTTCTTATTTGTGTTTGCAACTCGGAAAGTGGTTAACGGATAAAAAATGGTTTATCTGAGGTTAGAATCTGATATTTTTAAGAAATCTCAAGTTTGTGAATAAAATATAACAGAAAGATTCTGGAACGGAGCCATTTAGTCTTAATTTACCTTTGGTATCCGAATTCTTTGATATTTTCAGTTGATCATCCATACTCCGACTAGCGTTTACTTAAGGTGGAAAACTATAAGGAATGTATAAAATAGGAAACAATAATCCCTATCATGTTAGTCTCCGTAAAGCAAATTAAGGGTTCACATACTGTTCATCTCTGCTACTATTAGTCTACCTTACTGTTTTTCTATCTGAGTTACTGTAATAAAATATTTAACTTTATGGGGTTTTCATCCTAAATCTCACGTGAGAAGTTGACACATACAGTCATTCGATAGTTTAAACCTTCACTTTTCCAGAGAAATGTGCATTATATTTTTAACAAATCTGGAAACACCATATAACTTTTTGAAAAAAGGCACAGATTTTTTGCGAGTAAAAATCAGGCCCATTTAAACACACATGCGCGAATTTTAAACACTATTTTAGTTATTTCCATTTATTTCAGTCTACTAATTAGTATCTTTTTGAATGCAGTGTTTTGATGGTTTAAATGTTGACAACACACAGAAATGTGGATGCCGTTTTCAATGAACAGGAATATTAGATTAAATTTTAATCAAAAGTCACATAGATATAGCGGTTACAAATAGTAGGCCATTTTGTACACGCCCGGGCCAACATTTGACCTATTTTAGAAGTTATGTTTTATTCATGGTTTAAATGTTGATGTTTCTATCGAATGTTGACTTTTACACGCTGTTTTTTAATGATAAAAAGAGTCCAGAAAATGATTAAAACATTACAGAAAGTAATTATGATCCAATCCAAAGAATAACCAGTGTATTTTTTGATTCCCTTGGGAAGAAAATAGTTGTGATTAATCCGAAAATCTTAAATAGTGTAAAAAATAATAATAAGAGCATTTACCAGTTCTATTTCCTGCTTCTCGTAATTTTATTAGGTAAATAAAGGTCATAAATACTGCACGGTGAGATTTCATTCAAAAAGAAACTCAAATCCAAAACATTAATGCAACTTTTAACACGGTTAGTAGCTTCAAAAATATGAAATAATTCATATGGAAAGGATTTAGTTCATATGAGTTTAAATACTCTAAAATTGTCTTAACTTTATTCCCTTGAATCATTTTTCTTCTTTTCTATAAAGAAATACACACATTGGTGGAAAATTCAATGTTTTTAATGTCAAAACTCTTCAGAAACGTCAACATTTAAAGGATAACATAAACCTAACTCGTCGAAGCTTGTCAAATATTCGCGCATATGTGTTTAAATAAGCCTACTATTTTAACCGCTATACTTTTAGGAGTTTTGATCAAAAAGTTAATCTAACATTCCAACGATTATTGAAAACGGCATCCACATTTCTGTTTATTGTGGACATTTATACCACCAAAACAACTCATTCAAAAAGATATTAATTAATATTGTGAAATAAATTGAAATAACCAATATAGTGTTTAGATTTCGAGCTGGTTTGTTTGAATGGGCCTGTAACTTGAACCCGCCAAAAATATGTTTTTTTTTCAAAAAGTTTTATCTGATGCTCCCAGATTTGTTACAAATGGAATGCACATTTCTCTGGAAAAGTCCAAGTTTAAACTGTTAAATGACTGTATATGTCAATTTCTAATTTGCGGCTTAGGATGAAAACCCCATAAGTTAAATATTTTATTACATTAACTTAAATAGAAAAACAGTAACAGAGACGAAAGCAATCGTCACGAAATTAAGTACAAATTAGCTCGATTTACAGTAAAATGTATTGAAAATCGTGTGATTCATTCATCGAGTCAGTTAAATACACGAGGCGGTATAAATCTTGTGTTCTGATACTAAAGGCAAACATTGCATCAAAACTGCTACTTGTTTGTTGGTTGTTGAATGCGGAATATCATTTTGAATGTTTGTCTAAATTATTCGGAGTTAGTGAGATTCATATTCTGAGAATTCTTAAACAAGAAATTGTTGAAAAAACTTAGATGGTAAACTACTATAATTTATCATATTAAAATTCTACTAGTTGAATGCAAGATCGTGTTGGATTTACACTATACAGCATGTTTGTACAACATTATTTTTTTATCACACCCTTCATATCTCAACTTCGCAGATAAATGAATGACGCCTGAATTGGATTTCAAAGGATATACCACACTAGGCTTTCTGTTTAAAGTATACCTGAAACTTTCTTCGTCGGGTCCATATCGGGAAATCTGACATGAGGAAGTGTGATTCTATGTTCTATAATTCATTTGAGAATACAGGTTTCAAGAAACTCATCAAAATATGTGAATTACAATCTACCTTCATAGTGCATATTTTCTTCATCTATTAATACCACTTGGGTCATAGTTTGGTAATGGTAAAGCAGGTGACAGTTTAGTGCGCAGACTCGATTAAAATGGCGGAATCCAAATTTTTTGTCACTTTACTTGTGTAAAAAGCATACCAAATCAGCACAGTTTGATAATTATGTTATTGAGAGCCTATTTTATTGAAATTCAATCGCCTAGTAGTGCTTATTATGTATAATTCGTTCCATATTTTATAAATAAATTGTACATCAATAATGTATGTTAGGGTTTAATATTGAATAGAATTTAACAAATAAATTATTAAAACGTGTCTATGGTAACAATAAATAAGCAATTTTGACAATATTATTTAAAATTAAATACTATATTATGTGGTTATGGGATATTGTTCGGATGCTCCCTTGATTATTTTCATGAATACTTCCCATATTCCACCTTCAACGCGGCTTCTCCACATGTACTCTTCTAAGTGGGATTGAAGGAGGTCTTCAGATGTGCCCCTCATGTTTTTTAATAGCTTCAGTTTAAGTTTCGACCATTCACGTTCGATATTTTGTGTATATGCCCCAGTAATCGAAACAAAATTCTCGCTATGATTTACCTTTTCGTGAGAGAGCCCAGCTTCTAGCGATTGAATTTGGTTGTAAGCTGCCCACTGATCGCTCCAAATCATACTGCCCGGTTCAACATTTGAAACTATTAAAGGAATGAGAGTAGCGGCATCCCTTTTTTCAACCTTAAATAATCTCACTTCGCCGGTCTTATACTTATCTCTCTCTGATCTAATACATTCAGCCATCCCGAATATCCAGGGACCAGTAATTCTTCTTCCGTAATTAGGGCCAGGGTCCATTTGATTTTCGTTGTTTTCGTTCATGCTCATCCATTCAGCGATATCTTCTATTAATATATTTTGATCTCCTGTTAGAATTCTACCTCGGTTGTACATCCTCTTTCCCCGAAGCAAACACTCATCAATTTGGATGACAACGTCCGGTAATTCCCCATTTGTACCTCTGGCCTGTCCGTTTCCCAGTTTTCGTGTATGGGCAATTATATTTGAAGTTGTACATACATCTCGGCAAAAATTAAACCAGTCAATGATTGATGGTTTTGTTAAATCGAGTAGTTCCATACAATCAACTACCGAACTACGAGATGCCCAATGAAATATGATTTGGAGGATCTTTTCAGGGGCCAATTTGCAGTTTGATCTACCCAATCTATCTGTGTATGTTAAAAATCCAGATGTTCTTGGGGATAAATACGTGTTGCAATTCTTACATTGAAAATACAACGCCTCTAAAATATCCTGTCCTTCTTGAGTTAAGGTTAGCATCCTCGATAGTGATAAATTCCTCTTTCTATTAACCTTCCTGAAGCCTTTAAAACGTTGCGAACACGACTCATTTTTGCACATGAAATTTCTTGAATTGACATAACCTTTTGATAATATCAAGTTATTCTCAACCAAAAATTGGTTAAGAGCTTCTTGATTATGTGACATTTTGTAAAAATTTGGATTCCGCCATTTTAATCGAGTCCGCGCACTAACCTGTCACCTGCTTTACCAATACCCATAGTTTTCAAAATGACGGATACTCAAGTTTAATATCTTTAGAGATTTGATGATATAAGAGGCATCAAAAACCTTGATTGCATGCATTTAGCTATCGAATGTAAACGATATCGACCAGATTTTGCCCAGCTACTTTACAATAAGATATTATTTTTGAAGTTGACCTCCTTGGACAATCTCGAAAAAAAAGAGTAGATAAATTTGTAAAAAATGAAGTTAATTTAAGAGTCCTTAGATTGTTTGAAGGAAAATGGGCTCACAAAACATAGTTGCACAGTAAAACAATACTTTTTTTTGATCTTTTATCAAAGCGATGGAATGCCACATAGGTACCACAGTCCTAGAGGGCAGAGGGAATCGGAGTGAATGTTTAGCCAGTGAGATTACGGCATAATCCAAAACTGTGCCAATAGAAGGATATCTAGCTGGAATGCGAGACTGTATGGGACATGAGTATGTAGACAACGTCGAGACCGAGATCGAAGTAAAGTCCGCCGAGGAATCCACCGGTTTGTACACCTCCAAAACCAATGCCAAAATAAGTCATCAAAAGCGACACTTGGATAGCAGTTGATGCTTGCACTGAACCTTCTGGGAAAATTGTATCGTTCAAAACTTTTCAAACTTAAATAAAATTTGATTAATATAATTATACTCGGTTAAACGTCATCGGGTTCAAGTAGGTGAATTGAAAAATGGGAACGTACTTATGGCACTGCGTAAGGACATGAAATGAACAACTGAAAATTTGAGTGAAGGGGGCACAGATTTGAAATGTTGGAGCGTGTGTAAACGTTTTGGCATCGAACGTCAATTCTTTGAGATAAATAATATCATTGAGGTGGAACCATAGACAGCTAAATGAGATCACAATTGGTCGGTAATTTTGTATAAGCGTAAATTTAAGCGCCAAAATTTAGAAGTTTTTGCTTGTGTTCGTTCATAAGACAGAATTCTGGGGTATGATCAAAAGAGATTTTTACACTTAAATGCATATAGTACGAATGGTATTCGATATAGATGGTTTAAATAAACTACAATAAAATACTAAAATAACGGATTTGGAAAAATGATTATTAAAATGAAGGGGGTGGCGGTGGAGGAGGAGGTGGTGGTGGTGGTGGTGGTATTCCAGATGATGAATTACTGGGTGGTGGAGGAGGAGAAACAGAGGCTTGTGTTGCTGGAGTGGCTGAAATTTTGTCGCTCGATGTTCCTTTTTCTAATTTATTTTACAGCTCACTTCCAGGACTACTGTAAAATTTCTGTGAAGGATATAATTTGGTCTTATTTTGAAACTTAATTGGTGAAGGAATGTTTGTATTAAATTTAAAACGAGATGAAAGTAATGCACCATCTTCGATTTCTATATTAATACTAATCTTACTGGTGGCTGAATCATATGCGTTTTCAGCAAATAATCTGTTATTTGTTTCTTCTAGTGTATCTTTTTGAATATCTACGTAATAAATAAATTAACTTGCAGTGTTTTCTGTTAAAGCGGAACCGGTTTGTGTCGGTTTGATATCTCTGGCTCGAGGTGGTCCTAAATAATGAAACTAAATAACTCGTAGGTTCTGCTGAATTCTGGCTATCAACTGAGCATGTATCGGCTATTTGTGATACTTTTGATGGCTTTGTTGGAACCGGAGGTGGCGGTACAGCCTTAGTTTTACCAGGCTTCTGTTCAAGAGACTGCCGTCTCGGTGTTATATGAATCGGCTTCGGTTGACTAAGTGGTTCAGAAGTAGTTGGTTGTGTAGCAGGTACGCTCGGCTTTGTCTTAGTAGGAGGTTCAGGAGGTAAGGAATTTGATGTCTCTGTAACCGGCTTCAATGTGGCGGTAAAAGGTTTTGTTGGAGTGGGAGGTGGTGGTGCGTCATGAGGTTTGCTAGCCGATGGTATTGTTCGAGTTGACGTTAATTTTGGAGCCACGTCGGGTCTAGCTGGCGTGCTACTGTTCCCACCTTGCAAAGCAGAAACTTTGGATTCTGGTTTGGCTATGGAAGGTTGATTTGGTTTTGTATTCGAAGCATTATTTGGTTCGGTGAATTCAAATCGGTTAATTTTGCTAAAAACGTTGCCCTTTTGAACTCTGCAATCCTTAGGAGGTGAGACTGGTTCTTTGGGAGGAGGAGGAAAAACTTTTCTTGTGGGAAGAGGGGGAGGCGCTCGAGGAGGCAACGGCGGTGGTCGGTCGGGCATTGGTAATTCAATCTTAAAGATTAGTGCGGCTTCAGGTTTATTATCTGGCCGCATCCTGTTTTATATACCAGGAATTATGGTTTAGGAACAGCTGCAAATAGACTTAATATGCAATTTTCTTTAAATAAGACCAAACAAAGGAGATCATTTTTTGATTTTCTTTGTCATTAAATCTGAAGGGTTGGATACAAAGATTGTTTTAATTACCTTATGACTAATAAGTTTCTAATCTCATTATATCTAATATTAACTTTTCCAAGTATATTTTCCTGATAGCGCCATACTCCTAATATTATATTTTTTCTTATTCACCACTACATTATTCACCTTAGAAGCCTTGTTAAACCCAATCTACTAACGGTCTATCTAAACCAAACATAAAAGTATCAAAATAACTCGGAAAATATATCTAATTTATTGGCATGATTTCTGAAACTTTTATATCTTCATAGGTTGGATCAGTTAGTTCCGAACCCAAATATTGAAATCCAATTTACATCATCAGCTTAAGTTAAAAATTTATAAAAATTCCAAGATTCTGACGAACCTTACTCGAGAAACTTCGCAAGTGACTAATTGTTCTTGGTCGCAAATCCACCAAATTTCAAGCTTCATCATACTAATTTAAACACCGAATCGATAATTTAGAAATTGAATGGAATTCGTGAAATGGCTGAAATACTAGTTTTCGTCAGCATCGCTATTTGTCAGTTTTTGAAACATTGCTAACCAATTTTTGTCATGTTGGTTTTCGAAATTATAATAATATATTCAAAGATCGTCAATTTTACTTCGTGAAAAAAAGGTTTTTTTTTAACCCATTCCATTTCATAAACAATATAACCTCGCTAAAATTACCAACGAAGATGTATGGGTTTCAATCTGTCATGTAATATTTCAGTGCTAAAGTTTGTTTGAATATATGATTAATCTGATTAAAAATGAAAGTTTAAAAATAGATGGATGAATAATAAAAGCGTTTGATATACGGTAATGAATCATGAAAGTTTACCAAAGTTCACTTGTAAATCAAACTAATCAGTTATTTGACATTATCGGGAACTTTGAGGCATCCTACTACGAAGATATGCTAATAAACGTTATCTTGGAGGTGTTTGAGGACATTAGTTTTCGAAGGTGTTATGCAGAATTTTGTCAATATCTTATCTTGAGGAATGTGGAAACAAACATTTGAGACTTAAATGGGTCCCTTATTTTCATGTTACACATTTCTTTATGTCTGGGTAAGGAGTAGACTTAATTATCTTCGTGAGATATTATTGACCTCAGATGGTATGAAGCCCGAATTCAACCCATTAAGAATCTTTCAAACAGAAACGGTTCCCTAAATTCAAGGTATCTGTTACACGATCATCGACAGTTTCCGTCTTCGACTCATCAACGTTTCATGAATTTTCCTTCAATTAAAATATAATCAAGGTGTAAAAATAGAGATATTACATAGGTACAATTTTTGAGGGGAGTTGATTTTGAGAAAAGTTTACCAAAAACTTCGTGACGGGTATTTCGTTTGAATATAATTGAAACGACAGAAAATCTTATTTCAATGAATGTGTCAGTGTCGAAGGTTTTATCATCAGATATTTAGGGATTTCGAGTTCCTTAATCGTGACACGTCATCCAGTTTGTCATTTAAAGTTTAAAAATTAAACAATCATCACGCAACAAAATAGATGCAAGACGTCGTGATTATCAATTCAAAATTCTTTATCGAAATTAGAAAATAATTTTTTATTAGTTTATGATTTTGTTTGAAAGGAAATCGTCAATGATTTACAAAAAGGGGTTTTTAAAGTTCTGGAAGGTATATTAACATAAATTATAATTTTTCCTTTAATTTAACAAATAAAAATATGACGCAAATATCTAAATTGATGTTCGGCATGTTAAAAACTTTGAATGGAAACAATTCATGATGCCAATTTAAATAAGGTTATCTATTAATCACAAACAATGAGCACGCTTTAGTTTGACAAACGTGTTCAATGTATTTTAGATTACATTATATATGATTATAATGTTAAAAAAGCCATCAGTGTCTAATTAATATATCTAAGCCATTAAATCGACTTTTTTGATTGAGACGCTTAATAAATTTGTGTAGGTGATAGTCACACCCATGTTCCCTTTGTCTTGCCCTAATTTCAGGTTGTGATCGTTGATATATCGAATTTAATTCTTCAAAGTGTTTTAAAAAACATATATTGAAAACTATAATTTCTCCTCATTTAAATTTACGAATATTCATATTTCTTCGGATTTAATCGGTCATAATAAACACATAGTTATTTAACCTATAATCAATATAAGCAAATATTTAATCATTGCTTTTTATGGATATTCAATTTAATATGAAACAGCTGAGATGGGTTCTTTGGCGTGTGTCATCAATTCATCTTGCGTTTTAAAGTGACGATAAGTGTCGCGAAACTTTCAACCAAGTTTTCTGCCTGAAAACGACAATTTTTTTTATGTTCATTAAATTGTGTCAATTTACCCTGTTGACAAATCACACTGTTTTAATTTATGACATACATTAGCTATTTTATCTGGTAAATAGTTGGTAATATTTTAAGAAAAGGAATACTACTCCTTTATTAGTAGTGTCATTTTATCCTATTTCGTTAGTGATTCACGCATGATCAGTGTTAAGAACCCAAATTATGAAAATTGGTAATAATGAGATTTTAATCCTTAGGGGTGTTGTTTTTTTATTTCTGGTATTAATAAAATGACGCTATTTAGCCCTTGAATTATATTTATTGTCTACGTAAAATTGCCACTGTTCGTTTGGTCTTACGTGGTAATTCATAGTTAATGCGCATTAAAAAAATTATTTCTAAATATATTTTTTGTTGAATATTATTTAAATGAATTTATAAAAGGAAGCATTTTTATTAGTACTAGATTAATTAGAAAAAAATAGTAACATTTTTAGATATAATGTCAGAATTCACCTCTATATATCGCAAACAACAAATAGTCTCTCATTTAAGCATAAAAATGTTCAATGTTGAATGATTCATCCTGATTAATACAAAACTTACTAAACATCATTTTATCGACTCATGATCCGGTGATAGTTATGTAAGTATGGCAAAGGGATTTAATTATGGGAAATACCTCTTCACTTGTGTTAAATTGATGAGTATGACAGAAAAATTTCTGATTATTAGAATCGAAGGTAAGTAGATGTAAATATATTACCGTATTTTTAGGTGTATAGAACACACCTTTATATAAGCTGCACCCTCTAAATTTTAAAAAAGTTGCATGTTGTACATATATAAACGGCACCTGTATATAAATTACAGGCTTCAAATTTTAGTAAAAAATATACGGATTATAATAAGGAAAGTACTGTAAATTGTAAAATTCATATATTTTCCGCATTTTTGAATAAGCTGCAGGGTTCAAATCTTTGGAAAAAGCCGCGGTTTATAGTCCGGAAAGTACGGTAACTTTTAATGTAAAACTAAAAAAAATAATCTCCGTTGATTACGAATAACCATCTAATTTCATATTTTTAATGAGTTCCCTATTTAACGAACTTCTACGTAATGATTGAGTATTTTTATCGAATTTCAAACATAGATATAGAGTTTTTCGATCTAGTTAATAATCTTTTCAGCCGATTTAATATTTTTGCAATCTATTTAATAAAAGTTGCCCCAAATTAAAAATAATTACACGAGAGGGATAATTAATTTTGTTTTATCAACTTTCATTTTTTCAATCCATCTCAAAATTCTCAAGTACACCAATAGTGCAAAGTTCGAAAACTATATTTGCCCTAACATCGAATGTTGTTTGCTAAAACGAAGGTAACATTGGTTGTAAATAAGTCAAAAAAGGAGCAGAGTATTTCTATTTGTTTTGCTCAATAAATTTGTGAGGAATTAGCAAAATTTCAAAAACCCCATATTTCGAATGAACTATCTGGGAAGGGATTCTATGTATAATGAAGGTTGTAATTATTCTCGATCCTGTATAAATCAAAATTAAAATCCTTAACCCCTTTGGTCGATTGACTTGCAAACATTTGTTTCATTAGTTGTCACACCACGATTCGTGTTTGGTAACAAACTATGTTTTCACTTTTTTAACACCTAAGAACGTCCGAATGACCTGTAAATTTAAAATGTTGACAAATAAAGGTTAATTATTTCGCTCATGCAATTATTTTTTGATGTGTGGCAACTTATATTTAATAGGTTGCAAAGATTATTAAATAGATCGAAAAACCCTAGATTTATTCCCCGGCAATAGCGCAAAATATTTCAAAAAGAATATTGATATTGATAAAAATTTCACAGGATTTTCTTAATTAGCAGTCGATTATGGGATAGAATAGGGACGAGTTTCACTTTATGCTTTGGGACATTCTTTATCATAGATTGTTTTTGTGGTAGG
>JWZT01004858.1:136187-149193 GCA_000827895.1 Thelohanellus kitauei
AATACTTGTGGCATTTAGTTGATATTTGCTCTTTGGTGTATATATTAAACAGACTGTAACTATAGCCAGAAAAAGCATAGAATTCTCATAAAAATGTTAAGTTAATAACAAAAAACTTAATTTTGCTTAAAATAGAGGTAAACGTTTTAAGTATACATAAAGTAACACTTTGGTAACCTCTACATCAACAAACAATCCTCTGAAAATTTAATCACAAACATCATATTACAATTAATATACATGTAATCAGACAATCCATTACAAAAAGTTGTTCATCAGATATGACAACCTTTCGGAAATGAGATATTTTCCTCTCAGTGCATCATAAAAAGATTCCATGAGCCAGTTTTACGTCTGTGAATATATTTCCAGTCATTACAAGTCAATTTTCTAATACTTACCCAAACGCTATATTCTTTAGTGATTTACAAAACCTAAATAGTCCATATAAATTACTGTGTGTATTTTTTGAATTTTTAAATGGATAAATTTTAAGCACATGGTTAATCTTTTGTTGTCGAGAATTTCTTAACCATAATCAAAATATCAACACTAAAATTAAACAAATCGTATTAAACTCGTTGAACCAATCACGAGGTCAGTCAAAATACTTTTGTTTGCATTTTTTTTTGTTTAGTATAGGTATATGATTATGGGAACTAATGGTTTGGCTTTGTCAATTTTAAAATCGATGTTCGTGTTGATTCTTGTTAATCTTCGATTTATGTTCCCTGTTTTCAAATTCAAAATCGCATTTTTAATCCAGAATCTGTAAAGTATGAATAAGCGTGGATCACATAAAAACAATAATATTCCATTATGCTCGGATCCTAAAAATTCAACCATTCAACACTCAATGTTGTGAATTTTATCATCATTACATCTTCATTGGTCCCAAAACCTATCCAAAATTCATAACTGAAAAAATTATTACATCCACAAATTATGTGTAAATTTAATAAGGTTTTCAATATCTATTGAGGAACATTTCATCTGACAACTTTCTGAGAACTGGGGTTCAGGCTTGTCAAATCCGTTGATTTTTTTTATCGGATTTCTTTAGATTAATACTTATAACTCCCAAATCCTCTAAGACGGAGAACCCAACCTCCATAATTCTTTACAATTTATCAGTATCAGATATATTTTAGGGCTTTTAGACATCATGCTCCAACCTACCTAATTTAACTACTGGGCCAAAACAGCTCACGTGTAAGTTTAGGCCATATCATTCGTTTCGCCCCCGCCACCAAATTGTTCAGTGATACTTGCGGAAGTATCGGCTGCAATTCAGTATCATAGAGAGATGCCACAAACAGATGCCAATGTTTAGTAAGATAAAAAGGATTTGCCTCTTCTGAATGTATCAATGACTGGCTAAAGTTGTTGTTGGTTCCTACAAGTCTACAATCGGGGTAAGACCTATTAATTGACCAGACATATGGATCATGATTGCATGTTTCCTTGTTTTGGCGCAAAACTTTGTCTGTAAAGTAAGCGATGACGCGATTTGAGTAAACAGACATAAAACACCTCTGAAAAGTTATTTATTACATCGCCCAAGATTAATTAACTTGTCAATCGTTAAGCATTTCAAAAAATATGAGTTTAAGAGTTAATTGAAAAATCTTTAAACCTAGATGGTTCGTTAACTTTATAGATTGTACAGAGTGGTTTTGACAAGTTAATAATCATGAGAAATCGTACGACCGAAATGCGACGCTTTAAAGGGAAAATCTAATGTAAATTCTGATCCTCTGATACACGCGGAAGGCTGAAGATAACGGCGGTTTTAGAAATTTCAGTTTCGAATCCCCGCCTCCGCTTTTGGGATTTATGGATTAATTATGAGTTAATAGTCCCACAAAAATTGGTTTTTTTATGTTCTTTTGTTTGTTGGGGTATGTGCATAAAAAGATGTTTGGTGTTACGACCGATTTTACACGCCGCCACTGATAAAATCGATGAATAGTCTCGACGATCATCAATCTAATACCAGACATTGTCGCTTTTCAAAATCATAAATTTCGAAATTGATCACCAAAGTGAAGAGACACACCTTTTAACTGATTGTGAATTAAACGCGCCCACATAAACCCGTTTTGTTAATATTTTAATTGATCATGAATGATTCCATTCGAGTTTTTCTGTTTAGTTTGATGATTTTTTATTTGTAACTGAGAATCAAACTTGGAAAGAATGGTTTGTGGTTGACACGAAAACAACTAGCTAATACAAGATAAATAGGGGATTACTAAGACCGCCAAACATCCTGGTTTCTGAATTCGTTGATTGTGATGGCAGCAACCAAGAGGTTCATCGCTTTTTTTGTTCAGGGATTATCACATTTCGCTGATATGCATGTTCGTTCTTGCCATTTGCTTCTTGGCCGTGGCATTGTTTGGATTCTTTTACAGACCCAGTGAGATCTACGAGGTAAGACACTCAGTTGACACAGTACGGAGTGGTTGTGGATATCTCCAGTTACGATATCGAATTCAATTTGTATAGATGGAAGAACCGAAAGAGTATTGCAAACACTGCCCACGTGAAAAAGAAGCATACTCACAGCTGCGATAGTCTTCCTTGTGGATAATTTTTAGTTGATGTGCATCAGAAACGGCTCAATGTCGATTTTTTGAGAGAAAAGATGTTTTCTTGCGTCAAGGAAATCATTTCTCATGTCGAAAACTTCGAACTGTATAACTCCACGATCTTTATTTACGGAACTGAGTTAACGAGGTTGATGTGCGAGTCCGAGTTCGACAAATGCAACATTATCTTTGGAACTATTGCCGACGTTATTTCATCTTTTGAGATGAGGGTGGTAATTACCAACGTTAAACCACTCACTGGCTACGACGAGGCCTTATTTGGCTGGATCAGCATCAACAGACATCTCAAAAACCTTCAGAATGGCAAAACAGGCCTCGAATCTTATGGCGGTTTGGATATGAAGAACTACTCTTTGCTCATTTCTCTGGAAACAGGAGGGCCATACGTTTCGAACTCGTCAAAACACAATTCCGCAAAGCACACTGTGTATGGCTACGCCTACCACGTTGCTGGTGTTGACATGATGTGCTATGGTGTGCGTCAGGGTTATGAACGGGTGACGTACAACTTCTTGAAAGTAATGCGGTTTTTTACCTAGGAAGCCTCGGTGTGGACAAATGCTATCACTCATCCGTGTCATACCAAAAACTCGTTTTATGATCTAGACCCAACCAAGTTACAAAGTCTCTGTCTCACCGAGTCTGTTTCCAGTTTCAAGAGTTACTATCGAGTAACGGGAGCTTGGGACTATGACAAGTGTCTTGCGTTGATCCACCAAGCAATCGATCAAACAGAAAAGAAGTTTGGGTTGATTTCTGATTTCAAAAAGGATTTTGACTTGTCAGGACGGATTTTTTTTGTATCCAATATTCTAATTTAGGGTATTTCTCGATTGGCTGAGGTGGCTGCTGCAATAGATTTCCACAAAGTGAATCTCGAAGAGTTTTATAAAGAAGCCATGGAGTTGTGTTCAAATCCTACCAATGAATCACTTCACAGCGTCTGTTTTCGACACTCTCTACATGTACGTGTTGATTTCCGAAAAACTGGGAATTGATCCCCTGAGTGTAATTCTTGGACATAAGGTAATGGCGATTGTGATTCAGGAAAAACTAGAGACCCTTACAGGATCAATGATCTATCACAGTCGGGAAATAACTCCAAGAAAAGCCGGATGCATTGTTGGAAAATTTGGACTGATGCATATTTTCTTTTCTCTGTTCGTATTCACTGGATTGGGTGTGTTTTTAACAAGAAAATCAAGATCGGTTGACAAAGAGATAATCGTTTAAAATATATTATCTTTGTTAAAAACGTAGATGCAAATAATTTTCCGTTGATATTTTCGTCCTACAAACCGGGCAGTTAATACTAGAATAATATTGGGCTTACTGGCCAATGGAGGGTGGATAACTTGAGTTTTTCATTTGGTTAAAATTATTAAGTGATATCACATGTCCACATTCCGGTCTAATCAGTGATTCGGTAGGTTGAATTTGTGAGTGTTGTATAGAACAAACGAGAATGGTGTGGAAGCTAAAATCTTCAATTGGTAACTGCACATCGGCCTGAATATTAATGGGATTAAGCATCATGTATTTAAACTTACATTATATTTAAATTAACAATGTATTATGAATAAATTTCATTAAATAAAAATGTCATATTTTGACTGTTTTAATTGAGTTTTTCATAAAAATCGAGAAATGAAATCGGAAAGGCTTTGGTTAACTGAGAACGAGTTCTAATGACTAAATTATCAAAAATAAATTCACTAATTCCCTATGTTGTTTTCTTAAAATTGAGGGTTTTTCGGGCTATTTAATAATCTTCACAATAAACTGTAAATGTCAAAAATTACTTGCCTGAAATGGAATAAAAGTTTTATAAGTCAAATTTACTTAATTTTCAATTCACTTCCATTTTCTGAATACTATATGTAATGCAAACGTTAGATAAAAATTTTTGCCAAACAGCATGATATTTTGTCAGAAAATGAACAGGGGTGTAATCAAGTAAAATAGGAAGTTCTATATGATTAATATGACATTTTTTAGACATTCAATTTCGAACGAACATCACTTTATGTTAATTGAGAACAATTTCCCCATTAATAGGTATTTCTTGCAATACTGTTCAAATTGGGTGGATTCTTTCTACACTATAGGGCTATTGCATACCAAGAATAATATTCTGGTATCTTGCCGATATCCCTTTACTGCTCTCGTTTAAAATCATATTGGTCTTAGGATGAGTGCATGCTCAATATTTTTAATATGCTCATTTACAACTCTCACTTAGTGTTTTACTTCGATAACTATGCCGAACGATTTTTCCTTGTATTTTTATGTTTGGCCATCAATTCGATTTTGAAAGTTTTGCATTATTGTTGTTTTTGTGAATTTTGAGATGGACTGAAAATAAGGAAAATTGATTAACAAATGTTTATAATCCCGCCTAAGTAAATAATTTTTGATCGGTGGTAACTTTTAAGCTGCTATTGAGGGTTATTTAGGAGCTCGAAAAACCCTTTAATGAAAAATATATCATAGAAATGCGCATTTTTAAAATTCAATGAAAAGAATTAACTGCTGGTGATTGTCTCATAAATTTTGTGTATTGTATTAAAGCGTAAAACCGCTTCTTAATGATGGTTTATGGTAATATAACTTTGATAAACAATCGTTATTTCAATATACCCCATGATTTGGAAAATTGGTTAGTCTTTCAAATTGAATTTAAAGTTAAAAAGCGGTTCCAGTTGAGGATGAGTAAAGTAGTGATAATAGGAAAAGTTTAAGCCAAAAGAAGGTACCTGTATCAAATCGATTTCACTGATGGGTTTCTTGATATGGTCGACAACGTACTCTATCGATCTTGAGATTTGGCTGCACCCCAAGCAACCTGCAATGAATCTGAAATTTAATGAATATATGACGTTTTATGTAAATGGTTGCCTGGAAAATAGCCGTATCTCTCCAGAAATATCCCAAAAGACAAATCATGAATTTCTTTTAAACTTAAAATTGATTGCTTAAGAGATTGTATTTGAGGATTATTTGGATCAAACGATACAAATCCGAACGCAACGGTTAGCTGAAATGTTTCTGATGAATAATAATGTTACCTTTTAAAAAATTTGGGAATTCAGCCAATTGAGAACCCGTTTTAAGAGCCTCTTGCATCTCGTTTTTCGTAAGATGATCATAGAATTTCAGTTTGTAAACTTCGTACATTGCACGAGAACTTTCGAATTTGTGTCGTGTTAGAAACCAAAAATTAAAAGAAAAATACTCTGTTAATGTGTTTACAGTCATGTTATCTTGGATTGGTTCAAAAAGACTAAGAATTGTTTTTAACTTGTTGTGTTTTTTTCGTTTTCCAAAGATTTTGGCTTCCTAATTTAAGCGAAAATTTACATTCGCAAATGTGTTGATTATTTTCATATCGCATGTGGCTAATGTTTCGTCCAGGAGAAGTTCATTCATTTTATTTTTGAGTTTTGAATCATCATCGTCTGTTATTGGACGCAGGCTTTGATGTTCTGTCTAAAATCATAAACAAATTATTCTTATTTTAAATGGAATGACCATAAACCATTTTTTTAACTAAAGGAAGCCACTGGGTGCTCCTTTTCAAATTCTTCCAGATGTGGTGAATTTTAACTTCATAAATACGCTTTACAAATAGGTCAGCTTGGAAAGAAAGAATTATCTCAATATGAACGGAATCCTGGCATTTTTTAAAAGGGTTCATGCAAGTAAATTGTTCGGGATATTCTTCAATGTCACATTTAGAATTACAAATCTGCTTAAGGTATATTGGGTTAGTTTTATGATGCATTTTATTGGTCATTACAATTTTTGATTGTAATTTTTTCTTTGAACCAATCTAAGAGCACCAAAATAGGTGTATGGATCAAAATTTTTGTCTCGGTAAGAAATCTCAATTAAAAAATTAGTAAAATCTTAAATAACGGATCGTGCGCCAACTCCTCTTGACAACACGTGTATCAGATTAGGATTATATGCATGTGATTCAAAGTAATCATTTAAACCCCCAAACACTTCGATTAAACAGTTAATAATGAGGTAATACAATCATCAAATTCCGTTAATTTATTTAGAGCTATTGAATTCGGAAATAATTTAAATAAAGACTCAAAAAATCTGACTAGGAATTTTGGTTCAAAATTTTAGTAAATATAAATATGATTAATGGCAAGATTTTATTCATAAAATAATTACTTAATTCTATTTTATTGAATTGAATAAAAATTAACAAATTGCTGTTTTTAAGAAATTTTTGAGGCCATAAAAATGCTTCTTGGTTCATTCTGATGAAAATTGCATAATGTTGAACCCATGAACCAGAGAATCTACACAAATATAACTTGACAGTGGCCAATTTATAAATAATATATTTTTCCTATTGCTAATTATTGTTGTACTTAGTATTTAATTTTTTAAAGAGGTTTATTTTATATCTTTGATTATTTTATATAGGAAAATTTTGGGAAATATTTGAAATAGATAAAATGAAGTATTAATTATTGAACGTTACATTGTGACTTAAAAATCAAAGAATTCACCTTTTGGAGAATTAATTTAATCTCCGAAGTAAACTGATGAAGTTTTTGATAATCGGTATGCATCGAATACAAGTCGGGTTTCAACTCTTTCAATCCATTCGATTTAGCCTTGGCCCTTGTGAATTTTTCTATTATCAGTATTTAAATTCACTTTCTTTGATGAGTCTAATGATTTCTTTCAAATCACTAATGTAAACGCTCAACAATTGTTGGTTCTGTTTTTTGAATGTGTTGAATTTTGATACCAATTCAGCGTTCACGGAACTTAGGTCATCTAGTATCGAAGGTTCTTGTTCCATCCCAAAAAAATACGCGCAGAATCTCACAATTCTATTGTTCACAATTGTGTCAATTGTGGCTTTAAACTGGGTTAAAAAACAATGATGGAGATTGATATATCCGGGAGACTCATAGATCATTTACGACCCTTCGATAGAAAAATATATTATTTGTTTTCATTTTTTACCAAATATGTGAATTTTCGTCATATTAAAAAGAAGCCTTAGTGATTTTAATATGGATCTATTGCTTAGCTTAAAGTTTTCTTGCCATCAATTTGTCCTCGAAAATCTTGTAAGTGCAAAATAATCGTAAATTTAATTTTTACGCGTTGTTGAGAAATTATGAATTGAATCAGTTAATTGCTGATAGAAATCCTAACCATACGAATATAGACGCTAAATTTACCGATACACTTCGTGTGAATCGTTGCTGTTCGAATATTTTTTTAGACCTGTATTTATTTTAGACTTGTATTTTTTATTTTCATGTGATTATCCAGAATCCATGAAAACAAACTGTTCTATTATCGATACGACTATGAATTTATAATTCCCATAAGATTTATAAATCGTCGATTATCTTTGAGATTGTTGTAATTATTTATCACTGTTAGAGGTTCATCCAAATGTTCTAGGTGCCGAGTACATTTAAAGTTTTAACTTCGATTATTAAAATGATTAGGGCACAAATCTTTTAAATTCATGTAGAAAATATTCAGACAAAAAAGTTTTATTCGTGTGAGACTTAAGTTTCTGGCTAATCGTTTGTTATGAAGTCAACACTATTTGTCTGGGCCATTATTTTAAATAATAAGCCACAAAACTCATTATATATGGAGTCTCACATTTCTTTAAAAAAATAAAGTATTTCAATTAATACCTAGAGCCTAGCCATGAACCTATCTTTATTATTTGTGACAAAGTAAAAATAGGTGAAACAGAACTCTATGAGTGTTTGTACAAATGCTAGGCTGTGTGTGTCTCTGAGACGACAGGCCTGGTAGTGTTCAACAATGAATCACAGAAAGTCAAATACGCATAGAATTTGATAGATTCAAAGGGTGCAGCCTGGAGAAAACCAAACTCGTACTATTGAAATATCTGATAAACGAAGCATTAAAACGATGGTCCCAATCATTTCATCAGAAGTGATATTAGATTCAATTTGTGTTCAGATAAGTGCAACATTAGTCTATATTTTTAGCGTGTATATATCTTGTATAAACCTGTCACAACAGTTCTGAATGATCTTAACTCCTCATGGTGCATTAGATGAATAAAAATGTCACGATTAACTTCAAAATATACCCTCTCTGAAATAACATAGCGCCAGGGTTGATTAAATTCAAAATATCAAGGTTATTAATCTTCTAATCATACGATAATGAGGGAGAAGTTCCTAAATTTAAAATGGTCGATTAGGGGTATCTAATCATTTAAACCTCAATGATTCAACAATTTCTGAATATGTTCTGACAAAAATTCGTTCGATAATTTGACAATGATTACTACAACGCCTTTTATTAATAATCTGCAGAAAATTGAGCAAGCTATATATTTATTTGAGACGTCTTAGCAATCCAGGAATAATTTGTCCTATTTGAATAATAGAAATACCACATCCATTTCAATTGCATCAATCTGCTTCTTGAGTTTCGTTAATGACGTCAGCATTTTGGGATCGTCACAAACACTTTTGATAAAATCGGACCCAGTTTTTTTAAACTCTTCCACGACCTGAACAAGTTTAAGGATTACATAAGATGAGCATGCGATGCATTTATCAAAGCGTGGCAAAACACCCAGTAGTTGGGTGTAGGTTGAAAAATAATACCGTATTTGGTGTGGAGTGATTCCAAACGCTTCACGGTCGTGATTTTCGTTGTTTTCTAACATGGCAGGAGCCTCAAATCTTTGTTAGACTCAAAATACCCAAGAGGATGTTGTGATAGGGAAATTAAAAGCTCAACTGCATGAGCTGCAGCCATTTGACTTGTACCTATTCTTGTAACAGAACATTTCCTATCAATGGTCTGGTTTGTATGGGACTATGATATAAAATTGTTACATTCTGAGGGATTGCAATATCGGAACAAAAAAAACATCCGAGTTTGTTAACAGGAGTTAAATCTGGTGTATGATTGACTATTGAAGCCGATAAAGGGTGTCGTAGAACCACCATACTTTCAGCCCCGATTGCAGAACATATTGCAAGCTAAAGATATAACTATGCATTAAATTTGTTTTTAAACTTTAAATCTCTGTTAAAAACCCGAAACAGTGGGACATACAAAACTAATAAACTCATTTATTGATTTGAAAATCGTTTTTGGTTTCAAGAAAACCGCAAAACACCTACTAGAAAGTGGGTATATAATAGAAATTTGAAGATCTTGCAGATACAAAATAAAGTTGTTTTTGAATCAGACAACCTAGCAAATACTAAAGGGTTGGTTAGAGAATGTGGTAAAAAAATTCTAAGGTTCAGTCAACAAATATTAATGGGTTCCAATTTCAAGTTATATGCTCCAAAGTTTAGTCGAATTAGCTGAGTCGTTACATTTTGGGGAGAAGAATTTTGGGATGCAATAATTTCAAATTAAACAACATCTGTCGATCTGCGCTATTAAAGAAATTCTCAGTAAAAAATAAACGTTTCGAACGTTTCATACAAATAACCTAACTTTACTGTATCGAGACGTACAATGACCACGAGTTTTCGGTAATATCATGCGAAATTTCTTTTTTTTAATGCGAAATTTCTCATTTTTTTAATGCAAAATTTGGGCAGCATCTGTCATCACTTTGTATGACAGATATTTCATATGCCCAATAACAGGAAAATATCAGATAACTGGTATTTTAAGACTAGTTTTGGGATGTTGTGACATCACGGCAGGAAACTGCCCACATTGGTTTCAAAAAAGGAATTTAATCTCAAAAGATATGGATACCTTATTAAATGCAACGCAGAGTACTGTTGGTAGCCATCGACTCTCTCTCGTATCCGTCAACAGAAAAACGACGTCGTGATTGATGATTTCTTCCTGTATAGTTGCAATTGATTGAATAAATAACGTTTGATCTATCAGAGGAGTTTCTCACCATTTGCGTGAACTGGATGACCAGGTTCTGGGATTCTTAGCATTAGGCCTCTCGAATTGGCAAATGGATAGCAATCTTTGAGATTTTGTGCAGCAATTTCAGCCTTTCCCAAATGGCTTTGGCAGTCTTTGATGGTGTATAACGATTGTCGGCATGGGTTGGAGTAGGATACAAATCCGTCATCAATGAGTGTAATATTCGTGATTCCCCACCCCTTGAATAAAGTAAATAAATAACAAGGAAATGATTCCCTTTGGAGTAAATAATACCACTTTCTCAAATGTTAAAGTTAAGAATTTGGAAAGTTCACAACGTCTGTGAATGAAAATTGTTGTTGATCACTATGATCGAACCCGATCCAGCAGAAGAACCATGGTACAAAATCGGTAGATATGAAAATATTTCCAGCTCTCATATATTGAGTTGTCGGATATTGTTAATTCCATCGTTTATCAGTTGATGAATGATAATTTTCTGATTACGAATGGATGTCTTCATTCTGCTATATAAAAAAGACATAGGAAGGCTATTTAGGACTGCAAACAAATCAGAAGAAAAATGAACGGCAGTTTTTTTAATCTCAAATATAACCAGCATGATATCTCGATAACTATCAGAACATCAAAACTTTAGAATGTAAAACGAGACAGAAGTCAAGAATTGTGAATAAAATGTGCTTCATTTGGAAGCGTTAGTGTTATTTAGATGTCTTCCCATATTAGAATAAGTAAATCTGTCCCATTTTTTTATCATGGTGATGTTTGAAGCATTTGGATATTGTCAGAAAAAATTTTGAAGAAAATATACTTTAGTGTTATTCATAACCATATCTACCAAACAGTATTCAATAATTTACATATTCTAGAATCTTTTCGTCTACAAGAACATTTACACGACAAACGACCACACCATTTACATTGAACAGGAAAAATAATAGGATGTTTGTGGATTTCATTATACTCAATTTTGTATTGTTTTCTACTTAAAAATGGAAAAATACTTACCAACAAATTACGAGCCACGTTGCACCCCAGTGTTCCAGCGCCAATTAATAAACACTTCAAATGAATTATTTTATCCAAGTTAAGAGCTGGATATATTTGCCATTTCATCAATCTCAGACTCATCATAAACGATTCCCGGATCAGACTGCTAAGCTCATATTCTTACACATTAGTCGATATTAGAGGCGATAAATCCACTTTTTTTAAATCAGATTCGATGCTGAACTCTTTTTTCTTCCAATTCATTTCTCATAATATGAAAATAAACCATCGACGGCCTTATCTATAAGTTTGGTTATTGATACACCAGCTTTCTGATCATTGTCATTTACAATTAATTCCACTTCATCCATTTTTCTGATGTTAAAAATAATTAAACCGTACAAACAAATAATATGCCACCAAATTTATAGTCGGAGCCCATATTTCCTTTTTAGTGGTAAAAGGATCTGAAACAACAACCAAAATCATCATAAGTAGTTACTTTAGTTGAAGTCTGACTGATTTCGAATGGCCAATCCTTGAAAAAAGATTCACTCTTAGACATAAAGTACACAAACTTTGCATGAGCTTCCAACTTGAGTTATTTTAAGAGAAATGATTTTTTCGTTTTCAGGGTTCAAATTTATGAGAGGTAAATAATAAGTGAAATGTATCAGATGTTTCTTGGGGTCCTGGTTAGATATAACTATACTGAGTAACAGAATATTGTTGGTACAGTGTATTTTGAAAAAGTGTATCATTTTGCATTTGAATAAGAAGCTTACGTGATCAAATTGTTAACTTGTTTCTCACTAGCTGATTTATCATTGTTGGCTCGAAACAACAAGCGCTCGAACGTGTTGTATATGAAAAGATAGCCGGTAGCTTTTAGACAGCCCTCAGGAATTGTGCGATTTCTTCTATCTTATGAAGGTCTACAAATCGAAACATTCTTCATCAAAACACAAGCAAGGTCGACCCGTTTCTCCTGCTATTAACCAAATGCAGACCTGAAAGATATAAATATATCTCTATAGGCGTCTCTTCCAGCTTATACAGTCCTAACTTTCGTTTCTCAACCGATATCCAAAAATTTGGATTTATTATGGGTTTCAAGTCCAATTGGGATGACATCTAGGGCATGCGTGAGTATTTAACGACGATAATTACTTTACTTTTGACAAGGTATGGATGAAACTGCTCACGTAATTAATGGATAAAACACGGAAAAAGACTAAGAGGGATCTGGTCCATTGTGTTCCCCAACATTTAGATGTATAAAATAAATATTTAATTCCACAACTATTAAAATTAAAGAATGTTCATTTTGAACATTAAAATAAATCTTCATTTCATTCTACATCTGCAAAAATTATTCAAAAACAATGATAATAGAGGAGGTTTTCTGATTTTATAACTAAACTCAGTTTTAGTTTTGTTAGTATATCCACGTCGAAAGAAAATTCATGCACTATTTTGTTAAATGA
>JWZT01004862.1:0-13668 GCA_000827895.1 Thelohanellus kitauei
GAAGATAAAGCTTGATGTTTTTAGATAGGTAGTTTGGGCCTTTTTACAGACAACGTAAGAAATTTTAAAAATTTTTATGGGTTGCTGTAATATCTATAATTTTCCATTTGAATATTGCTTGATGTAGGGAGTAAAGTTTAAATAATTTCATATTCTTTTTATTGTTTGGTTTTTCAGGTAGACGAATTAAAGGACTCCTCGCAAATTCTTATTAATTTGAGCTTTACACCATTTCCCGTTCAAGATGTCTTACTTTCAGATGAGAGCATTCAAAGGTTCTCACCATTCTTTCATTTTAAAAAGGAAATTAAATTTTACAAAGAATTTAATATTTTACAATTTTGATAATACGAAGTTATATTAATGTGTCGAATATGCACAATGGTTTACTGAGATTGGATTTAGCCTACCAGCAAAATTCAATCTAAAGTTTATCATTTAATTTGTATAATAAAAGCATTAGAGGAACCTTTGAATGTCATTATTGGAAAGCAAAGGCATATTGAACGGGCAATGATGTATTGGTTTTTAAAATAAGATTATTGAATAGTTCTTAAGCTGACACGCACGGTTACATGCCATCTTGTGAGAGGAATACCACTCTATATAAACAAGTGTATGGCTTACTCAAAATCACAACTACAAGAATCATAGACTTAAACTAATTTTTGGTTTGGGTTAATTGACGTAACACAACCTCGCCATACATGATTGAAGAACATTTTCACTGAGTAGATATCTTTATGATTTATAGATGGAAACCAGAGCCTCATATCCAAAATGAGGGGAAGATGAATTAAAATCACCTCATTATTCATAAAAAACAACAATTTAAAAAAATTAAATTAATAAACAGATTTTTCAGAACCATTCATATTTGTTTAATTTATTTTTCTTTAAAATACGAATTTAACATTAAATGAATAGAGCTTCAAACCAATCACTCGACTTAAAAAGGCTGTCAACGCTTCCGATTTTCAAAATGATGGAGCAATAATAGAAGTTGACGAAAGTGACAAATTTTTATGACACTTAGAAGATTTTAATGGCGCAGACGAAGCAATCATGACCCAATACAATCAATTTGAACATTTGTACGATGAAGATGAGGATATTGAAGTTTGGTCTTTTTTTTACACAGACGTATACTGGAACAGGTACAGAACAACTCGAAGATTTAACCGGAGATGGCGGAGTTTTAAAAACTATAATTCGGAGGGGCCAAGGACCCGTCGTTCCTGAAAATTCTGTATGCAGAGGTGTCTATGATTTTAACCAGTGCACTACTCAGCGTATATACAAGGAGATTTGGAGCCTTTTGATTCAACACGAGCTCGTCGGGGTCACGCAATGATCACAATCGGTAAAAATGGCGACGGATTACCTGGACTTCAAATTGGTCTATCTACCATGCGTAAGGACGAAGAAGCAAAATTTATTCTGAGGCCTGATTACGCTTATGGGCGGTTTGGGTGTCCCCCTCGTATTCCTCCTAATTCAGTTGGTAAAATAAGCTTTTAACCAGTTATTTTTGATGTGGAACTCATCAGTTACTTTGAAAAGTTTTACGACGAGGAAGATGTGAGAATTTTTGATGAACAGGATGATAAAAATGCCCGGGTTTGGGAAGCATTAAAAAAGAAACTGGAACCTCTTCATAAGGTATATTTTTTGAATGAAAAAGGAAGCAAATGATTTGTTCGCTCATAAAAATTATAATCGGGCTCTTGCTAAATACGGAAAGGCGTTTCGTATTGCTGAAAATGCTTTGCTGTATTCTCAAGACGACGAGGCACAAATGAATGAATTTTGTGTTTCAATGTTTTTAAATGTCTCCATATGCTCGCTCAAACTTGGCAAATACAAATACACCATTTCAATGTGCAAAAAGGTTTTATGTTAGGTATATCAGGTTTTGAGTATCGAACCTAATCATCTAAAGGCCACGTTTCTTATAGGCAAAGTATACAGACTTCAATCCAAATTTAACAAAGCAAAAGAGTTTTTATTGCGAGCCAAACAAATGTCTCCTTTAAATGGGGATGTGTGCAAAGAACTAACGTTGCTGAGCAAGTTGAATACCATCTATATCTAGGGACATTCAAAGCTATAATGATTCGATGGAAAAAATGTGCAAAGCAATGTTCAACAATAAGGATGAAGAAGAAAGTTCTGGATTGTTTTAATAGGTAAAGAGAATCAGCAAAATGGTGACGATGCATCAACAAAACACGAAGATTTGGTGTTTAATTTGAAAGAAATCAATCAAAGCTTGCTTGAAACATTTGAATTGAGAATCAAGTTAATGGATAATTAAAATCAGGGATTATGTCAATAACACAAGGAAAGATAGTATAAAGTTATCCAATGTGTATGTTGGTTCCGAGGTAGAGCTTATCAGGAAGATTTGCAAAGATCATGATCTATTGTGTGAAGTTGAGGTTTTTTGTGTTTTATTCAGTCTAACTGCATTACCGTATCAAAAAGGCACGAATAATAAGAAATGGACTACAATACCTACTTATCAAACTTATAATATTTGCATATAGAATATTATTTTTTCCACTCATTTCTCTTTTTCTTTATTAAGACAAAAACATCTTCATGTTGGGAATTCCGCTATTCGAATAAGGTCTTTTAAATTTTAACATGTATTTTCTTTAGAAGAGTATATAAAGTGGCTAGTATGAGCTGATATTTCGAGACCTCTTGTCTCTGTAACGAAGAATTGCTTTTCCGTACCAATTACTTTATCTCTGTGCTTTTGAACTGCGTGAAAAATATTTGGCAAGTTGGTAACCTCAGTGATTATCATTTGTTATTTTAAGCCAAATTCCTCAATAAAAGGTTACGAAATATCTCAAAATATTGATTTATTGCTTGAATTGATGCATTATTCCTCTTTTTCTAGTTAAATTCAATATATATCCGATTAACGGCTGAAAAAAACCACAACCTCTTCAAAATTGAGAAATAAAATATCAAGTTTATTCGTAAATATTATTATATTGTTGGGTATTTTTTTAATGAACCTATAAATTTTCGAACGTAATTGACCACAAAAATTCAGATGAGAAATCGTCAATGTAATTTTTAAAGATATTTCCTATTTCGATGTAAAAGTTTGTAATGTTTCGAAGTGAAATCTTCATTTTTAAGACATTTTAATGTCTCTAAATCGTGTGTATATGAGAACCAGTGTTTAGACCCAGTTCGTTTAGCTGATTATTGATAGTTTTGCATTCACACAGTCGATTTATGATTGAATACCTATTAAAACAACCCATGATTATCGTAAATAAAAGTTTCAGATCAGTATATGTCGTACGAATGTTTCTGCTCCCTTATTTAAAATCTCAACAAATTCTCCTTTCGAAGGTTCTTTCGAACCAACCAAGAATAAAAGCTCTTAAAACAGGGTGACCTTTATGATATTCTTAAATTCCTATTTCTGATTGATCGATTTCAACTATTTCCCTCCATTCCCCATTCGTCATTCCTCAAAATTTAAGGTATTTAAGAAAAACATCATTCGTTTTTTTCATTCATCAAGTAATTAATTATTATCAAGCACAGTTACTCATAAGTTTGAGATGTTTAACTGAAAATCCTTATATAGGATGAATTCAGTGATACATTTATCGCTATCTAAGATAAATCAAAAACGTATTCACTGAAGATTTACCGTTTATTCCAACACTTTCTTCTAGTTCAACCCCACAATCGGTTTCGCCTTCTAAGTTCTAAATTGTGGAAACTTTGGCACTCATTACCTTAAAAAACCCCTTTTTTCCACAATGTTAAAAATTGATGACACCTCTTATGAAAAAGTCTAAAAAATTATGAGTTAGTATTAAAGAAATTTCTACTTGCCTAAGGAAATACAGAGCTTGAGAATTCAATTACAAAGATCATTTTATTATTATCATGATTTTGTAATGGTCAATGTAGTTTAAATTCGAAGGGATTCAAAAAGATACATTATCGTAAGTACTAATAATCTTTTTTTTCAATCCACAAGGATTGTTTTATCTTGAGTTGAATTATGGATGAATCTGAACTATAGAATTTCAAAACATAGATTCCTTTCAATTCATTTCTAAATTAGCCACACAAAAATATACTCCTTGGATTTGAGGCTAGAAAAAACTTTGTGGCTAAATTTCTATTTTGTGGGTTTTATCGGTCGTGAATGTGCTTTTTATGACAAAATTTTAGATCTATTCGCATGTAACAAATTATACCCTATTAACAATCTCAATTTTAAAATTATTGTAGTTTAGGTGTATTATTGAAATTTGAGTTGGAAGTATATGATTCATTATCAAACTACCGAATCCCGTTTCTTGTTTAGGCCAAAAACCTCATTATAATTGACACCATAGAATCTACTACGCAATTTCATTAACCCAACGTGAGTCTGATTGAATCAATATTTTGTTTTTCTTAATGATTTCAGAAAAATATAATTTGATCCTTCGTTAAAAAACTTTGAAACAACGCTACAAGTACCATCAATGCTCGTAACATTTCAAACAGTGAATATTTGCACTTAAATCATGTCGCTAATCTAGAAGGAGTCATTTACTGAAGAATTAATGGAAATTCCCTTTTATTCTTATTAAATTCCCATTTGTGTATATCGACAAAACAGTAGATCAAGAGCATTTTAATTTTTACAGAAAGTGATTTTTTCACGAAAACTAATTGATCTGGAGCAGTTATATTGGCGTATAAATACTTTAATCTCGACAACCAACAAATGTTCGACCGATCTCACAGAATCCTTACATGTTTTTTTTCATATTTGCGAGTTGGGGCAACCTGAAATATGGGAATAATTGATATTTACAATCTTAAACCTGTCATATTTTCTAAAGGAATAACAGCGACAGTCAAAGATTCCACTAGATGCTTGAGTTTATGCCAGTCCAACATAATTAGTTTTACGCTGAGTTAAACGTTCCATACAAGAAGAATTTGAGATATGTTATGTTCAGGATTGTACAGGACGTCATTATCAGAGCGCTCTATTGTGAACCGCGAGAAACAACTGAGGATTAATCAGTGGATGATAAAATTCAGAATAGATTGTTTCAGTGGGTCTTTGTTAATTTGATATATTCAAAAATTTTGTCAATAATTACATCCAAACATGGTTCTAAAGATTTTCACAACACAGAAATCGAAGTCAATGTATATATCCAGGTTAGCTCTCCAGCCCTGGGAGGTCTATAAGGTGATCACTATGTGAATGTCGATAGTTCATTGGTTCAGCTACGACCGGATTTTACTGTTCAGGGATCAGAAGCTAATAACTATCAACGGGCCTCTCTGTCTCGAATCCTCTATTATCCACATATACGCCCGCCTCGTGATGGAGCTACAATGTTTTCCAATCAAGATCCCTATCGCGTCCGCACTTTACGGTTGAGTAAACGTTAGAGTTAAACCATGATTTTTTAGAATTGGATTTACGATTCACAATAGCACTTAACGATGCATCTCTCATACTGATCATGAGCATATCTAATGCTCATTTTAGAATAAAGCGTAACGAAAAATGTCACATCATTCACTCCATGGCCTTCTTAACCAACTGGAGTCGAACCAACGGTCAATTGATTCTCGCCCAGTGATAAACTAGAATACTCGGCGCTTCTGCGTATACCAGAATATACAATATTTCCAATAGTATTATGATGTCGTTTGTTTTTTTTTCATTATTAAATGAATCCTCCGACATATACAGTTGAGTCTCGACCGAGTATGATATTTATTACAATGATTTGCATTGTTTCTCATTTTGGAAACAACCTATGAAATCTGTCGTTTTCAAAACTTTAGCGAAGATTAAAAGACCAATATAGGATGTTAAGATTAGTCCTGGAATGAAAAGAACGAGGAATTAAAAAGGTAAACTACGTTATTATGAATCTAAATCTAACTTATTTAAAAATTCCGATAAAGGATTCATGAAGCCATATAACTCACGAAAAATCATTCCAAGTTTGATATGTCCAATTTCTTTGGCTAATTCTTTAATGCAGTATTCGACAGCGGTTCTAGGGGAATAAGAATCTTTTAAACAGAATCCATAGTAAAGTTCACGAGCGAATAGTCTTAAAGTGTTCGATTGTGGTAAGTTTTTTTCCACCAACGTCCTAATACTGGGAAGGTAGCTGAAAAATAGCTGATAAATATGCACATGTTCCTTGATGTTGGTAACTTTTAAAACCTTTTTGATTTTTGAGAGGTTTTTCCTAACCAATTCTTTGGCATAAACTGAGGCTTCGTGAGAACTTTGAATTGTGATAACCCTCTTGNATAACTCTTTATCGGCGGTTTCGAGAATGTTTGATCTTGATTTATCCACAATTCATAGGATATGGAAAGAATATCAACTATCAGGAAAAATCGATAAAGCACCAAAGGGCGGGAATCGTGCAAAATCATTAAACAGCAGTCAGGAAATATTTTGTGCAACATCGTCGAAGATGGCTGCTCTCTCACTCTAGAAAATTTATCAGATCGATTTTTCAATGCAACAAACATACGAATAAGTAAGAACACAGTAGCGCGATATTTAAAAGAGTACAATTACTCATTTAAAAAGATTAAATTTATTCCATAACGACGAAGCATTGCAAGCACAATCCAAGAAAGACATGATTATGTCATCAAATACCTCGAATACTCCGCCAGTAATAGATTCATCCTGTTTATCGATGAAACAGGATTTAACGTTTCGATGAGGCGAAATTATGGACGGGCAACTGGTGGAAATCTAACTGAAAAAATAAAAAATATCAAATCCAAGAACATAACAGTTTGCTCGGCTATATCCAAAACTTCGATTATGTTCTATAAACGGGGGTTCTCAACCTGGGGGTCGCCAAAGAATTCTGAAAATTGACGTAATTTTTTATTCAAACGTGTAAAATTGATCATTCAACTCATTTTTTCTGCTGGTTTTAGGAATGGTTGTTCTTCGCTTGCATTTGACATAAAGATATCGTAGCTAACTTAATCATTTTTTCAAACATTTTAAGTGTTTCAGCATAAATATATTTCGTCATTAATAGTACATCCTATTAAACGGGTTGGAGATGAATGAGTTTACGCAAATGCAGGATCACAAATACAATAGGTATTAGTACATAGAAAGTAATATGAATAAAAACATTGTGAAGAAATTAAAGGTATAATGAAGATTATTAAGGTCTAGGATTCACTTCAGAAGTTAAATATAGAATTGAAAACCCCAATGCTTTTTTTTTGAAAAGATCAACCAGATGAATCTAGGGCGCCGAGCAAACTTCAACGCCATTTGAACATCCATCAGAACTTTTTGAACAAGGACACACATCATTTTAGATAGAAAGCTAATGGTTCTTGAAAATCGAGCTTGACGTTTGGGGCAATGGAAATAATTTAAACATAGCTCCAGTTGTTGCATCTTATTAGGTGTGGATCAGAATGGCCAGAGCTATGTAACCTCAAGCAATAGATGATGAGTTACTGTTTCCAGGAGTCAAAGATATTGTTCGAGTCATGATTGGAGAGGAATATGTAAATATATTAAATGGCATGTACATATCCTTCGACACATACCAAGGATAATAGCTGACATATCTGTAGATATTCTCGATCAAATGATTCAGGAAATGAAATCCTTATCACTACCAATATTTAGCATTCAGCTTGATGAATCCACAGACGTTGAAAATGGCTCACATTATTGGTGTATGCTTGGTATATACATGATTTCGTTTTTAAGACGAGTTTCGCTTCTGTATACGTCTTGAAACAACTACCACGTCATGTGATATATATGAAAAAGTTTATTCATTTCTTGAAATCCATTAAATCTCATGGAAAAAAATGTGGCTTGTGCACATATGGTGCTCTAAATATGATATGGTATCTGCTTGAATTTCGATGTTTTGTATAGAACGTATCGACGAAACAAATGGAAATCACTGTATGATTTATAGACATATTTTAGCAACGAAAACACTGCGACACGAATTAGAAAACTTAATGATACATGTGATTAATTTGGTCAAATGAAATTCTTTCCATAGTCGACTGTTTGCAAAAATTTGTCACGATTTTAATGTATCCAACAATGTTCTGTTTTTCACCAGAAGTGAGATTGTTATTTAGAGGAAAAGTTCTAAAACATGTTTTTAATCTTCGTCAAGAACTAAGACTAGTTTTTTATCAGAAAGAAAAACGACAGTTAGGATCACTTCATAGTGAAGAATGGGATGTACAGAAAATAGCTCGTCTGGTTATATTTGCCATATTTAATGACTTATATTTATCACTAAAAGGGTCAGGTGCAACTCGTTTCGACTTATCTAAAATAGATTAACTATTTCCGAATGCAAATTCAGCTCTTGCAAACAATATTTTGGGCTAAAATAATATTTAATTGCTGTCAACCTTATCTGGGTTCTATGAGAAAAATGAATTGGAACCTGATCAAAGAAGTATAATTGTAACTATGCAGTAAGAACATTCTCACAGACATGATGACTAAATATTATTATTTTTCAAAATCCAATTCATGCCAATTTTGCACTTGCAAGAAATTCATTTACAGTCATTGTTGAAGATGTTCCCAAAACATTACAGAAAGAGTTTATTGAACTCATTAATGGCGATGTCTCCAAAACAGATTTATCCTCAATTTCAATTTTAGAATTTTGGATAAAGTGTTTGAAGTCGTATTCAGTTATATCTTAGCCGTTTCTAATGCTTCTTTAACCATACCCACCCAAATCTCTTTGCGAAACGGGGGTTACTAGCCTTTTGTTATCAAGTCTAAATATTGTATTAAACTCGACGCAAAAGATGACGTTCGTTGTGATATTGCTCAAACAATCAGAATAATTCCAGATCTTGTGAAACAACAACAAGATCAATCTTCGCAGTGATGTTGACTTGGTAGAACATATTGTAAAAACAAAATTTTATTAATGTAGTTTACGTTGTTGTTCAGGATCAGCTAACGATTTAAAATTGTGCATAAATATAGGGCATTAATATTTTTATTAGGCCAAATTGAAAATTAAATTATGCAATTGATAAATATTAAATTTTATTTTTTAAATTATAAGCAGAAATATATTTTGAACAAAAATGATTGCATATTGTTTCGATATTAATCATAAAATAATGTTCTGTTCGGTTTCTGAAATTTTATATTTTATCCTGTGTATCAGTAATATATACTATGGTTAAGATTTGTAAATGTAANATATTGTTTCGATATTAAACATAAAATAATGTTCTGTTCGGTTTCTGAAATTTTATATTTTATCCTGTGTATCAGTAATATATACTATGGTTAAGATTTGTAAATGTAAAACCTTACAGTTAATTATGGCTGTCATAAAAATTTTTAAATAGGGGGTCGCAGCTATTTGGAAGAGAGATTAGAGGGATAAAAGTGGTCGCGGCCTTAAAAAGGCTGGAACCGCTGACCTAGAGGTATGAAAAACAATAATAAACAAATACCTCTAACCGTCGACCAGAGATGGCTGAGTTGTTGAGGTAAAGAGAGAATGAGATATGCTCCCTGGAGAGATTCTAGAGTGAAACTCAGTGCAACTCTGTTGGGTATTACAGCGTTGACCAGTCCATTTTCATCGGAGTGGAATCAATTTTCAAGGCTGCGATAAGGTGTCTGAAATTGTCCTTAAATTTTCACATCTGAAGCAGGGGTTGAAAATTTTACCGCAATTTGTAGGATTTGTTAAAGGTTTATCAAAATGTTAGATTCAATATAAAATGAATAAATCGATTTCGAAAGGTACCCATTGAATGCATTCTGGTAGATATGACACTGGTGATGGATAATTTACATTTCCAGAAAACCGAGATAATTCGCAACACAATCACCGCTTTTGACCATTCATCTATGTTTTTTCCTCCTGACAGCCCTTTTCTCAAACCATTTATAAAAGTTTTTTTTCTAAATGAAGGTTGGTTGTCAGGCGTGAAAATTCAAGAAATGCCGAATCAATTTTCGAATCAATTTAAAGGGGATAAAATTATATTACTTCATCTGTTTGTATGCCCTTTTACAGAAAAATGTAGTCATATCTACCAGAATGCATCCACGAAATACCCACTAAAACCTAGTTATTCAGTTTATATTATAAATTTTTAGAACCCTTGAAAAAATCAAAATAATTGCTATAAAATTTCGGCTGCTGTTTTTGATGGGAAAATTCAATAAACAATTTATTTCGCATCTCCTAGGAAGACAAAATTGATTGCACAGATGTGAAAATTGACAGATCTCGGCTGTAATATCTCAAACACAGTTTCATTCTCAGTGATATAATCGTATAATAAACTCATGTACAACCACTGCGTTATTGGATTCAAACATAAAAACTGAGGTAGCCATTTACAGATCGTCCTCTAGTTTATAAGTAATACTATGGTGTAATTGTAAATTTTGTGAACCTGTTCATGTATTGTATCAAACAGTTTTGGATGTTTTAGGGAAATGTTGCTACAAGATCAGGTTTTAAAGGTCATTAAAGCACAAATCACTTTTGAGTATCCTTTCGCCATTTCTAGGTTCACTCAATTTAAAACATCAGAGTTTAAAAAATGGTAATATCTATTATTAAACTAATTATTCTTAGCGTATGCTGAGATTTTCAAGCAGCAGTTGAGTTTTTGGCCGTAAATGAAATTGAATGCTTTTTTGATGTCATTATAGATTGTGTGATGGGCTATTATCTTAGTCAGTAGTTTTCTGTCATAAAGTATCAATTCTTTGTCAAGTTCAATTTTACATAATCTATAAATCTTACTCAACATCTATACTGTTCTTTTTTGTCTATGGTTACAAATATGGAAAAAATTAAATTCTATTAAGGACTCGGATTCGTGATCGCTCCAATTAGTGATTTTATTTTACTAGTGTCGAAGTTATCATAGATCAAAACCTTGTTTAAAGTTTACATTATTTATACATTACGGATTATAACATTTGAATATTGAACATGCGTTTTAGAAATGTAAAATTTCATCAAAATTATAAACTTTGCAAAGATTATATTTGAATATTTATACCTACTTCATCGTAAAAATTCTCTTTTTCTAATTAGATCATTTTCGAGGTCTATTTTGATAAAGCTTTTGTACCTATTCTAGATTTTTGTTGAAAGGATAGGAGCCATCCATTGGAAGGCATATCATCATTGATTTGTAATTTTATTGCAGGTGCTGTTTTAATATTTTTCGATGTACGTTGGGTGGTCAGGTTTGATGAACTGTAGTTTTTTCAAACAGTTTTGCATGTAATTTGCACACATACTTTTATTCGTCGACTTTTTCTCTTTTGATCTAATTGGTAGAGCTATCTAATTTTCTTGTAATATATTTTGTAATTATATATCGATTGCGCAGAGACATTCTCGTTCGTACGCCTTTAAAACTCTTGTGCAAGTTAGGGGAAGTTGTTTGACGGGTTATTTCAAATATACTCTATTGTTTGTTTGTTTGTTCTCAAGATAGTGATTTTTGGTTTAAATAGTTTGTTATGCCTATCACTGGGGGTTGAGTGAAATTTGAAAAAAATTAACCATCGTTAAAATTCAATCTTAAATGTTTACAGGTGACAAATACATTTGGAAAAATTTGGCAAGGTATCCTGTATGTTGTACACTCTTAAAGTGTTTCATAAAACTCTTTCCTTGATCACAAAAAGGGAAAAATGCCAACGTGAACATAGACTAAAACTGATACCTACAACAACACGCTCACAAAAATCAATTTAATTCCTCGGATTTCGATAGCTTGATTGCTTTTATTAACTAGATATGGCCTGGATGACTGTGAAAACCAACATATGACACGTCTACCCCTAATTATATTATCCAATGCACAATGTCTCTGTTTCCTATTTTATATTTTTTCTTATTGATTTATAAACAAGGGTGAGAACTTTTACTCCCACTAATTGCTGCCAAAATATTTTTGCTAAAAAAATAATTTGTTTTTTTTTCAGATAATTGTTAATTATAACAATTAAAATGTTATTTATATTTTATAATTTTGACTATAACTGCACACAGTGTTATGCATGATTACAACCCTCTCCAACGACTCAGTCAAAAATCTCCATTTAACTCATAAACCCCTTAATTTATTCAAAATCTTAATAGAAACCTTTATTTTATATATAATTTTATTCACTCAACGAAATGTTATACACAAACGAAGAGGAAATGATTTTTACATCAATATCACGTTCTAAGTCGATTTGCAAACCATAAAAAACGATATCTAGAATCATATGGATATATAGCGTAATGTCTGAAAATTAATTGGCCCGCTGTGCCATGTTTTGATATTCACATTCATCCAGCGGATTTCCAGTAGATAGAAGCATTCAAGTCATCAAAAACGTTAGTATTCTATCAGTATTTTAGAGCATGTATTTATACATAGTTGTTATAATTTACTTTTCATGACTCAAAACGATCAGTTCAGGGACAATGGGCAAGTTTTGATGACATATTTCAATAAGGTACACCATTCTACAAAATGAGTATAATACTGCTCGGATCTTTGATGCGCTAGCCCTAATTCACCAATTTTGCTCGCTTTGTATTTTCTTAATATGGTAAATTGGCGAAAAAAGTGAATCCGCGTGCATTCAACGTTAGAAATATGTTAACAGCAAGGTCATGGCACCGTTACTTCTATTCACTAACATTCTAAAAGCCAAATGAAATGAACCATGCTTCAATATCCTATTTGCTATTTTAGCGATGATTAATCTCCTTTTAGTTAATATAAATTCGATTTTGCACTGAACTCGACTTAACCATGTAAGAGTAAGGAAATGCAATGAAAAATACCTGCGATTAAACTCTAATCCAGGATATACAATTTTTAATTTATCTTTGAAATAACAACCCCAGAATCTATTTCCGAACGTTATTTCGTCATTGTTGTGTAATAATTTGAATGTCTCTTTAAATTTTACAATTCTTCTCCATCTGATTCATCGAATGGTTCTCAAATCCAATTCGATATATCCAAATTTAAAAAATGATAAAATTACTCAGAACAACAAGTAATAATATCGTCCATATTTTGACAGAAAAGTAAAGCCTGCTGTTTGCCATCGGCTGGTCATAATGTAAGATATTTCGGTATTAGGCAGTATAGAATATTCGTTTGAGCGCAAGAAGTTTTGGAACAAACTAAATGATAGTGTTTTGGATCTATCTGAATTTATCCAATCGCCTTTCAATCGTATATTGATTGATTTGTGCACCCTAAACAGGTATATCACAACAATATAAACATTTTTAAAATTAATTAGGTTGTCATGGATATTAATATATTAGTTTTCAAGGTAACCCTGTACACAGTTATAAACTTTGAGAATAGATGATTGAAGAAATACACTTGGAGTGCCAAATGAGCTCATGTATGCGGCAGTAAATGATTGAAATAATCATCATTTTCACAACAAAGTTGTTTAATATTATTTCATACCATGAATGTCTTCTGATCACATTGGCCCACTAATGAGGTTATGAAGCGATATACACAATGTTTCATTGAGATTTTTTGACACAATATTTAAGATAGAACACACATGGTATAGAAAATACATTTTGT
>JWZT01004862.1:75443-88421 GCA_000827895.1 Thelohanellus kitauei
AGATATATAAAACGATAGCTAGGTGGCTGAATGCCATATATTGTAAAAAGTTAAGTAAATTCGAGTTTTAACTCTTAAAGAGCTGTAAAAAACAAATTAAAATCGATGTCTTATGATTACATCTATTAATTAAAAAATAAATCTGGTTTTGAATTAACTACAACCCAGAGATCAAACCTGTTTCGTTTTTATAATCTGAAGGAATTTGGTCCTTTGGCATAGATATTCGTAAGTGTTCGTTTTTATGAATATATTGAGTAAAGATTTAGAAAAGCATATATATTATGTTGTTCTCAAAATATATTCATGCGTATGTTATTGTTCCATGATATATCAATTAAAAAAATCTCCAAAAACAAAATAATAGTTTCTTTTAATTTTCCTTATCTAAAAATTAATTTTGCATCTATTCTTTATCAAAAATTTTTAAACGCGTGATAATAAGCTGGCATATGCTTCTATATTTTGCTCTTCTTGCTGATATGGAAAGTTCTTAAACGCCAATAATGGTTCACGCTAGAACAGAGTTTCGGTCATGAAAATCACTTCAAGATATATAGGTAGCATGAAACTTATAAAACAGAATCAGTCAAAACTCACTGGATTCAGAATGATATCTTAAATTAAAAATTAACTATACTAATAGAGGATTTGTGAAAAAAACAGCATCAAAGTATAAATATAACAGCGTTCTCTATAAACATTTTGATTCAAAATATATGGACCGCATTTTTAACTTACCATATCTTAATTTCCATCATGATGTTTAATACACATTAAATGAAATTTTCAAAAAATGATATTTTTGTCATAAATTTTTTTAAACTAATGTAAATAAATGCCTTTTTTATCCAATCTCCATTTGAAAAACGGTATAATTTTATAGATAATTACTACATTTATACCAGATCAGTTATGTACTGAACAAAATAAATGTTATTCTTAAACGAACATCTTCAAAAATTTTAAGATATTTTTTTGAATACTACTGTCTTAAAGCCCTTAATTTCTATACAAGCCATCGAGTGTTTAGAGAGATAGAAGATATATACTATAAAACTTGAAATGACACACATGATTGAAACAAACGAAAAAGTTAAAGGTTTTTAAAATGTATATTGATTATCTTTTGTATATGATATGGGTACTCAGAAATGAGGATACATTCATAGAGATAATTCAACCAAATTAATAAGCGAATTTTTAGATTTTTACTAGAATTTCAAATTTATTGTGATCGATTACATTTTGAGAGAAAATAAATAGTGATAATGAAGTAGAAGAGAATCTTCTGACATAATACTCGAGTGAAGATTTAATTTTGACGTATAAAAAATCCAAAAATCGAGTAAATAAAACCTGTAAAATTAATTATTCATCTGTCCCAAGTTTTAACATTTGTTGAAGATTTAAATATATTATAAATTGGTTGTTCTAAATGACGAGATTGATTGATATTAATATCTCTAAAATTTCAATATGAGCCTCATTTAATCAAAAAAGTCATCGAAAAAAGGAGTGGGGAGACCATGTTCATGTCATGTTATTTATGGCATGGAGTTTACGTTATCACGTGATGACATAATTTTAATCCTTAATTTATAATTATTTGGCCACTTTTTATTCAAAATAATAAAAAATGGCATTATTTTCAAATAATTTTAATCAAAAAATGTTTTTAGATCTATTTCGAATATTAATGAAAATAAATGTTTTACAATATTAAATTCTGAGAAATTTTATGCTTAACTATTTTTGAAAATATTCAATTTGGTTTATAAATCATTCGAGAACGATTCACATTTTGAACCGGTGACATGATTTGAAAAACATACCATAAATCGTTGAACTAGAAATACCCTATCATATTCATTATAGGATTGTGTTCTGTACTTGGCTGGTTAAATCAAGAATGAAGATTTTAGGACAACTATTCGCGTGTATGTCCTTGTCCATTGTTTTGAATGCTAGCCAATGTCTCTCACTCAACTACACCTATCAATATTATTTTAACAGGTTTCAAACACAAGATCTAAAAAAATTGATATGGACGTGCATACATCTGTCTTTGTTCATACTAGAATTTATAAGACTTAAATGAAAATGATAAAACACATCTTCCTCCCAAATGATGATAGCATGATTATTGTGCATGATGAAGAGAGACCGTGTATTATGTTTCAGCTATCCTATCATAATGAAAGGATCTGTATGATGTTCCAAGATCAATATATTCGATATTATTATAAATAACAAGCATATAGTAAATTTATATTAGTGGCATTATTAGAACATAGGGATAAAAGTACTCTATTAATTTTATCAAATGATACAAACACCTCAATAACTTTGATAAATCTAAAATTTGACAAATTTTTGGTCCAAATACATGTTGAGGCGTTGTACAATTTTTCAGGATATGATGTCAGATGGATCCATGAGGCACACACATTTGGAAAATATTTTTCTATTTTTAAACCAACATTTTGACGAGATATGCCGAAAAAATATTCCAAATTATATTAGACTCAATTCGCAGGTTGTTAATATCCAGAAGAATATAGGTTAAAAAATATGATAATGATATCATCAGACACAAGATATTATTCTGAACATAACTCGGATCCAGTTAAAATGAAGATCATATGGGTTAAAATGCGATGTTATTCATTATTGTTCTCTTTGTTATTGTGATACTCTTATTTCAGACTCATAAAAAATCACAGAACAGTAAAGAATTTCACTAAAGATATTTCTTTTTAGTTCTATATGATCAATAATAGATATTTTTTAATTTTATTCTCAATTATTATATGTCACTGGTTGTTCTTTTTGTTGCTGTTTCCCTAAACATCTTTACATTTTTTAACCTGAGATTAACTGCATAAAATATTACAGAAACAGTTTGTTTACACTAATAATCTCAGAAAAATCTGATAAAATTGGTTATTTATGTAAAATAAATACTTTTATTGTTTTTAAAGTCTTTTCTGAGTATGCAATATTATCTGCAAAGTAGGATCCTGTTGCTAAAATGGAATATTGTATATACAGTCCGATCTGTTAAAGTACACGTCGGTTGAACAGACACTCGGCTTCATTGCACAAAATGTTTTGGTGTGGTTTTTTTACAGCACTAAAGAACGGCAATTGATATCAATTTATTGCATCAATGATCAGTTCACATTCAGCTTAATGCATGAATTAATTTGGTACTGTTTGTCTCAGTCGTTGTATTAAAATTATGATACCTGTATTTTACGATTTAATGCAAGTTTTAGATTGGGTAAAGTCAGTGCAATACATTGGATTCGACTGTATATGGTTATTTTATTAATCTAATTCAAATATTGTTAAGATAAAAAATACTCTTTATTAGTTATACTGATTAGCATTAGAAATACTAAAAATAGGGGGAAAACATCTAATTCCAATAGTCCTGACGTTAATTCAAGTTTCAACAAAGCACATTTCTTAATTAAGTAATTAATTTGGTCTAACATTGGTGGCTCGCTAGTGATAAACATTTGATCTTATAGCTCTAATTATTGCCTAAATCGCAATCTGTATAGAACATGTTCTCTGATGCAAGTTGAGAGTATAGTTTTATATCGACAGTTTTGTGGTGATGAATATGGAAGGTATGCCTTTGATATACACATCACTTGTTCAATTAGTGAAGCCAGAGTCTTTTCTGGTCAGTAGTCAGAGTATTTAAACGGATTTGACTTTACTCCCTTTTTGAATGTTATATTAGTGATTAGAATATGGTTTAATGTAGCGTTATCATTTGCTGGAACTTTTTTATGTGATAAGTGGTTTATGGATAAGTTGATGTATCCAAATTAAATTTAAGAAAGAGGTTCTCGGTTGTTTTAATCAAATATTAGCTTTACAAGATCAATGAAAATTCATGGCATAATTAATTTCTATTATAGTTATTTATAAATTCTCTGCAATTTTTAATTGCAAGTCGAAATATGGACATTATAAATATATTATGGTTAGATTATGAATACATTTATTCATTTTTTATGAAGCAGGGTAGATTTATAATGCTTTAACTTGTCAATTTTATTAATTTAATTCAAATATGATANCGAAACACGTTGATAATTTATTTGATTAAAATTAACTTTAAACAACGCTGTAATAACCATATTTATGTTTGTTGAAAAGTCATGAAAAAAATATTGAAGACTAAATCAAAAATTATTGTAATTAAAGTCGGTTAAAGAATAATTTTTTAAAAAATGCTATTTTGTATTATTCTGAATGGCAAAATTATACTAAAAACGAGTCGTAAATTGTATTTTTATCATTTGATTATAAAGTTAATCGAACTAGTAATGGTTTGAGATCACATTTCATCATATGATTGATGGGCTGTAATATACGTTCACATGATTTCATTAGGTAAGTCCACAAATTTATGAATACTGTCGATTACAATATTCTCAAAAGTAAAATTTTGTATCTTTAAAATTAATAGACATGCAAAATATATCATTGATTATCAGTGTCCCGCAATAAAAAATACGGCTATATCCTATATTGAAAAACAGGATTAAATGATTTTGCAAATATACAAATGGTAGTATAAATCTATCAAGAATAAATGAATGCTGTGATCTGATGAAGTCGTTTAATCGAGCATACCATACATCGTTTTATTGTAAATCTGACACTATATTAATCATCAGGTGGTCTGCGATACTTGGCTGAGAGCAACTTAGAGGATAATGTTCCGACAACATTTCTTAGTAATAACTCTTTCACTGATGTTGAATATGGACCTCGGTTTCGCAATTAACTACACGTAAGAATATTGATGACAGGTTTTCTAACCAGAATTACAAAATATTTTTTGATATGGATATCCATACAACGTTAACGGTCAGAAGGTATATTGCTGTCTAAATCAGTCCAAATAAGACTGAAATGAACACAATACGGCCAGTGTTCATTCCCACTGATAATAGCTTGATTTTTCTTCATTATGACAATACATTTTGTTGTATTTACCAGATATTCTATTATATTTCAGGTGATAGGTTTGATTTCAATCATAAGTATTTTCTAACTGCATCAAAATTTAAATTGAACGGTAAATGTTTAAGTAACTCAGAGCCCTTATATTCATCTTCAGAATATAGAACCACATCACATATATTAAAAAATACAAATTCAAAATTAAATTTCATAATACGGAACTATCAACTGAATAGGAGAGGACCAATAGTAGCCACTCTGTTTATCAATTTGTCATTGTACAGTGCCACATGGATCAATCAAATCCGGAATGATATAAAAATTAGGGCTTTAACAGTTGAAGAATTATTTGAAGATAAATGCATTACACCTTTTAGAAAGTTTCGTTGACTCAGTGAGAGTCGAGTTGAAGAAAAAGAACAATTAAATACTCATAAGTATATCAGTGAAAAATTGAGGCTTATAATAGCTCTATCGATATGTTTTGGTGCAGCGGTCATACTCATAGTAGTTACCATAGTTATATGGATAAAGAAGCATAAAAATATTTCGATTTAAGTCACAGAACAAATAAAGAAATTAACACAATTTGCGCTTTCTGTATCTGATGAAGCTGGAAATTAAAATATTATCGATATTAATTTACAAATATTTATTAATCTACTATCTATGTCTTAAAAAACCATTTTTTGTAATTTATTAAGAATGAATTGGCAAAAAATATAATTTGTGATCATGTTTAATACACACTTTTCCGTCAAAAATGGCTGACTTTCCGATGAGGACATTCAAAGGTTGTGATTTTAATTGATAATAAAACATGAATTTTAGAATGATTCTTTGAATATTAAGCAAAATCCAATATCAATAAACGACAGCGTATATTCCAGGTAGGAATGTGAATTAATATTCACACACCTCTTTAAAGGGAGAATCTATATAAATATCAATTTACTTATAAAAACCACAGCAGAACCTTTGAATGTCATCATCGGAAAGTCGGCCATCTTTGACGGAAAATGGTGTAATATAATCGCAATTATTATATTCATAAATTCGCCATTCGTGACAACCAATATAGAAGGGTAACAAATGTTGACACGTTTGTTAAATTTTTCCATTACATTTAAATTAAAAAATTGAAATGCAATACGGCTCTACAATATCAATCAGATATAGAATCTATTGGAAGGTCATAGACGATGTTTGATTTGAAGTTTGGGAATGTTTATAAAAACTTCGTGACACTTTTGATCGTAGATCGTTTTTCCGAATATCTGTTGATTTTTGGTTGATTTTCAGAATTGTCATAAGCTGATTTTCGTTTTCGAATGCAATGATATAACATACTTCATTGGTATTATTTTTTACTCATCTGGACTTACATCTATTCAAAAGGAATTCAATCATTTTCTTCATCATCTACAAAATTGAAGTATTCTTTTTGAAATTAATGAGTGTGTGACACACACCAAGGATCTGGGTTATTATACGTATCCTGTCATAATGAGCCATCTATTGGCTTTTCCCGAAAATAATGGAGTAGTTTAATTTACTGGATTTAACACAACTCAGGGAAATTAGAGGAACAATGAATATTTCTAAATCCATAAACATAAATATATCTACATCTTCCTTTAATCGATGTTAAAACTTCAATTGTTTTAAATGAAACGGCTGATTATGATTCAAAGAAGGCAATGATTAAAATTCGCTTGACAAATTAGGGCTAGAAAATTCCGAGTTGGTTGATATTGAGTTATCTACAATAATGTGAATTGATGAAATAACAACTATTTTTTTAATAATGTCAATTTAGTTATGTATTCACATTTCGACGAGTAATATTCATATATAAAACTGTAATTTTGTAAGTTATTATATAAATCTTTGGCCCATTTATACTCACTCAGATATACTTATCGGATTAAAAAAAGATAATAATTGGTTTAATTTTATCAATAGCTCAACAATATGAGATTCAGATTTTATCGTAAGCATCTATTATCATTTGAATTTAGCTTATAATTATTTATCGCCGTATATTTTTAATAATAATTCTTTTTAATCAACAATATTTGTGAATTAAACATCATGGTTGTTGAGTAATAATTTTAACTATTATAAATTTTGTGATTACATATAACCTAATCGAAAGAATATGGGATCATCCTGAGCTTGGTTAAATTAAGATATAAGTATCAAATAGGAATATAATTTAGTTCAAGGACTTATCTATAAGTTGAAAAGCTTTAATACATGTATAAACATTAATTTATATGTCTGATGAGAAAGCATATGATTCAAACAATTTTACACGCCCCACAATTCATTCTCTTGGTTAATTTAGTAGCTAACCTTTTAAGGATATTTTTTTAAATCATTTTAAAGTATCTTCTGAGCTTAGTGTTTTAATTTGTTTCATAAAAACGATGAGTTATTCACTAGTAATCAAGTATTTTTTATATGCTTTTTGGATATTTCATTTTAAAAAAGTAATGAAGGTATTTGATATTTTCTACTATAAGGATAAGAGTTATCCTATATCTGCTAATAACTTTCATTTTTATGAAATGTGAATTCTCATGGGGTTGCAAATTTGTCAATCAAAGCTTTATGGGCTTAATTATTTATAATTTAATTGAAAATTCTGTCAAATCCATCATTCCAAGATGTCTTCACATAATTATAATTTAGTGTTTATGACCGATATAGAATGAATTTTGATATTTTATGAACTAACTGTTCTATGATTTCTTGGTTATATGCACCGTAAATAGCTTGTAATTAGTTGATTTTATTGTTGATTAATAAGAAGTTTTGTACGAAAATATTAAGGCCTATCTTCATAGACATTAAATAATAAATATGTTACCATGATCAACTGATAGCTTTTTTAAAGTTTTTCTTAATTTGCTTCAACTAAAATCTTAATGAGAGGTCACGGCAAATTGGTCTAAGCTGAGTCTAATTCAAAAGAAAATTTTTGACATATAACTTTTGATCCAGTTTACCCGAATTGAGATAAACTGCATAAAGTTCTCTGTAATATTAATATTAATTTTCACAACCACAGTATAGTTCCTAAATTTGTAAATATTTACTGGAATTCTAAAATCAATTTTATGACGTCCAACGTCGATTTTGAAACGTGATCCTTGATCTCAGATATACCAATAATTCTTTAAATCAATTAAAGAATCTTTGAGTGAATAAATATTTTGATAGTCATAACCAAACAGACTAACACCATTTTTCAGTTCCAAATTTCTCTTTCTGTATCTAAAAAATCACTCTTACATACATTAAACATACTTTCGTTGATTTATACATGTTTTGCACATTATTGAGTAAATAGCTAGAAAATGATTCAAAATTTGATTTTATAAAAGTTTAAGATAAATGAAGCGATTTCAGGTCTATTTAACTACTTTATAATGAACAGTGAATTTTTTGATGTGTATAAACTAATATTTAACACATAAAAAACGCTTCTATAATTGCCTGGATCGAATATATAATTTTGATATTAATGAACAATTTTTTAATTTCGAGTATTATCTTAATAACAATATTCATCATAAGAATATGATCATTTGTTACTCTGGTCTTTTTTTGATTTATTTTCAAACAAGTTATTCAAACTACTGTAAAATAGGTGAGAAATATCAGGAAAATCTTTTCGACTTTATATTTGGGTTTTAGCAGTTACTGATAGATAGTTGTGGTTGGTTTGATAATATTATATTTTTACTTACCATCTGTCTGATAGTTGAGGAAAATTAAAGATAAAATTGATTTGCATTTCGAATTGTTGATATAGGCTTAACACAGATTTAGTATGTCAATTTTCTTAGACACTCGAACTCAAATATGTGGGAATTTGATTATCTTGTCACGACTTTGGCAAATGGATATTCTTATAAATTTATAGATCTTTTTTACTCGAGTTGTTGGTTTCGTGTACTATCGTGCTGTTATGTAAACGCCTTACACAATCTGTTTTTAAGGAAGTCAAATGTGTCATGAATTACTAATCTACATATTTACAAATCAGGATTCTTTTCATTCATGAGAAATATTTTCGATGTGATACAAATTCATTTGATTTAGAAGGGTTTGCTGCTTTTTATCAGATAATTTATTACAATATTCAGATATTTATCATTCTATAGAGCTGAAAACTAGTCATACGATGGAACCGTTCCCGAAAATATTACTTTGAATCGTAAAATTGATATTAATTGAACATCAATCGATATTCTCTGAATGTCAAATGTGGTATATTTGTCATTTTAAGAAACTTTATCGATTGAAAAGAATAATTAATTTTCCAATTTATAAAAAATTTTAAATTCATGATTATTCATTCGGATAATTAGTAATTTTTTAAGTTTTGTTCTGCAACAAATAAATGACATAATTAAGTTTTATTCAATTTTAATCACTGTAGAAGAGTGGTTAAGGTCTAATATAGTAATGAGGTACATCATTTTAGGAAACATAGCATCAAAGACTTATAATTCTAAAGCTGTATCAAATTACTTGGCATAAATACAACTTTTATCTGCGTAATACTTATTAATAAATTCAATTATCACTAACAAGTAGTATGATTTTTGTTATTTGAAATCAGACACTAAAATTGATATATAACACCATGTATAGCGTGCTAATTCATACGATACGACATAAGATATTCAAAAGATTTGTTTTGGTATTTATCATTTTATTCACATCATGATTAATTTTAATCTTTAACTACTCTATCATTGAAATAAAAACACTGGATCAATTTAAACACGTGTTATAATGATAAGTCGTGAAAGAATTTAAAATTGAAATGCATGATTGATATTTGTGAAATAATTCATTTTTTTTAAATTGACTAAAAATGTTTCAAATATTATTTACCCTAGATGATATGTGTTCATTAAGGTCTCAATACTGTCGAAAACTGATATAATACGACAAAAATTTGAATATCATGATATGTTTAACAATTTCGATCAGTTTTAATTTCACGAATAGACAATAAGAGGTCTTCATACTATGGACTTTGTAATGATTATATAGGTTTTGACTTTTATAATTACGCAATTATAAGCCACAACTTATTTTGTAATATCATAAAATTTTGATAACTCTTAATTCTGACAATCAGGATATTATGAATATATATATTTATTTGTACTAAATATGTCTATCGAATTTAGAATCTATTTATGACAAAAATATACTAATTTGATACTTTGGGGGTGTTTGAATCCGCTGATAGTACTATCTTTATTATATTTTGAATATAATTTAAATTATTTAATCAAAATATTGTTTTTTTCGTTTTTATCATCCAGTAACATTGCCTTGCTACAATTTATGCACTCCTTTAATACATATTACTTCTAAAATCTGTCCATTTTACTTCTCTAAGATAACACATTTTAAAATAGAATAACATCGATTACGTTATGGTTGTCTCATTGATGTATCTTTGGTCATGGATCTTTAATAGATATATTTGTGATAATATATTTATTAATAATTAGCTAGCTCTTCGAGGGATATATTACCAGTTTAATCATGCCCAAATAACATATTTTTTCAAAATAATTAGTCTTACCACAAAAATACATGCTTGATATATGACACACATTCATAACAGAATTAAAAATATCTTGAGTGATCTCGATTTATTAATTTGATGACATAGATACGATATATATCGATAAAGAGAATTTATGAAGCATTATCACCTCAAAAATCTATGAATAACTAGTTAATTATTCTCAGGAATCAAATTAGAGATTATATTCTGTGTCTGAATGAAAAAAATATGGTCTGTCTTAAATAAAATACACTCATTTAGTTAGACAACTGATATCATTCTAAAAAAATAGCTTTTGTTGTTTGAATAAGTTTTTGATACTAAAAACGATATATAAATTTAATAGATACATTATGATTAATAGAAGTTAAAAAATCGCATATTTGTAAAACAAGAAAAAGATCTAGTGTTATGTATTTTATTAACGAAAATGAGAAACATTTTCATTACTCTCTACAATCAAATTATGAAAGCTAAATTTTTATATAATCGTTAAATGGAATGTCGACGCTATTATTTGATAGCACTCACCTAAAAATTCCAAACGAGGTTGATTGGATGAGTTTTAAATTACTCTAAGAATCCAATTTATGATTACAAGAATTTTAATTAATCCAAATATGAAATTGATAACCAAAAAGCGTTTCAGTTCAATTTTAGTATAAAATACCATTTATATTTTGTGTATTTAGGACAACGTTTATTTAGATAAATTCTTTAAGTATAACAAAAGTAAATAAAGTGATTGAAATTAAATTGATGGTGTTAATTATATGATCTAAAATATTATCGCACCTATAGTGGCGAGGCATCCGTCATTTATCATATTGTTGATGGCATGTCATGTTCTTTATCACATGATACGTAATTTTAATCCTTATTTAATGAACATAAAGAAGTCAGATCTTGTCTATTTTATTTTGTTACACATATAAAACATTGTAATGGTTATAGGTGAGGAAATAAATTAAATATACCGTTAATATGTGTCCACATTGAAAAATGTCATGATGAAATAATGTTGCAAATATACATATGGTTTCATCAATGAATCGAGAATCGACGAATGTTGGAACATGGCGCTACGTAAAACTAACATACCATGTATCGTTAAACTAACAGTACGATATTATAGTCAAGCGGCGACCACGACTCGGCGAAATGTTACAAGTTATTATGCTCCCAAAACTTATTACATGTGTTACCCTTTTACTTACGTTGAATTTTGAATCAAGGTCTCGCAGTTAATTACACGTATATAATTTGTTAAAATAGGTTTTCTAATCCATATTATGAAATATTTTTGGATATGGATGTACATACAACGGTAACGGTTAGTAGGTACCTTGTGGATTATAATAGTATAAATACGACCGAAGTGAACACAATACGGCCCACATTCTTTCCCTCTGATAACAGCTTGATTTTTCTGCACAATGACAATACGTTGTGCTGTATGTATCAGCTCTTCTATAATGTTGAGGGGGATCGATTTAATTTCAATGATCGTTATTTTCTAAATTCTCCAAAAATAAAATTGCCAAGTATATATATATAATTAATACAAGACGGTATGAATAAAAAATATGAATCTGATACTAGATATACTATTTGGAATAATACAAACACGTCGATTAATTTGATTACAATTAATGAAAATTTAAATTACATCGGACCTACGTGGGTAAAGATATTTTTTAATCTTTCTATCCACAGTGCTAGATGGAACAAAGAGAACCGGAATTTTACAGAAAATACTCGTGGAATATTTAATCAAATATTTCAAGAGAAGTGCTTAAAACCGGATAATAATCTTCCAAAACTAGATTGGATGAGTACGATAGCTAATCAAATAAAATCTAAATTCAAGGAATGGAAAAAGTGGTTGTGGCTTTATATTTCATCATTCATAGGTGGTTTTGTAATTGGTGTACTCATAGCTGTTGCCGTGGCTATATGGATGATTAGAAATAAAATTTGTGTCAAAAAAGTCACCGAACAAATCAAAAAATTTACGAAACGGGCGCTTTTTATATCTGATGACGCTTAAAATAAATGTTTAACATTTCTTTTTAACATATTATTTACCTATTAAATTGATTTAAATATCAAACTTCATTTACCTTACTTTCAAAACCCCTTCGCAGTAAAATGAAATTATCGGAAATAATATATTAGCAATTATTATTCTCATTAAGTGATTGATATTGAAATATATTTGATATCAGGGTTGCTTAATATTTTAAAAGATTTCACATGTTTACCATTAATCCATGAATCCTCTTCGGATTAAAATTCACTTCTTTGAAATATAATGTGGCATGTTCATTTTACATGGTTTTCATCGTCAACTGCACATTAAAAAATAGAATTTTTTAAAA
>JWZT01004864.1:0-13269 GCA_000827895.1 Thelohanellus kitauei
AAACCCATTTTACCTGATAAAATTAATAATTTTCATAATGGATCTGTGACATGTTCCATATCAAGCACACCTTTGCCTAAAATTTCGGTCTTTAATACAATGTTAAAAAATTAAGTTACTTGTTAAAATCGACTTCTAAAACGGGGTCATTCAACCTTCTCATTTGACTAACTTTCTTTCTGCTTATGGCTAGAGAACAATCTGTGATGATACTCTCCGTTTTTGGCCATATTAATTTAATTTATATAATTGATTTTCCAAACATTTCCAAATATTTTTCCGGTAGGTGTGCTTCGTTGATTCATTTAACCGAATTTCTTCTTCGATTTCTAATTTTTATGAAATTGCTCTTCGAAATAGCAGCCTTTATGCAGAGTCAACGATGTAAGTACTTTCATTCAATATCCGCGAAAAGAGTTTTAATGAAAATATAAGTCGTTTCTGGGTGGGTTCATATCTTAATCGATGGTTTCAATGCGGTGAACAGTAGTTTTCTCTAAAAGATGGCTTCTACAAACATTCTTCTGTGTTCAGGACAGAATTTATAAACTATATTGAGTATTGAATGACAAATTCATAATCACCGAACTATTCGTTGAGCTTAGTAATGTTATATGCGACTATATAAATTGACCCTCAAGTTTATCTGTCCTTGATTGTATTTTGTCAAGAAATCCTTGTGCTTTACAAGCATTTTGTCGATTTATCTTGCTCTTGTCTGTCGTTGTTCTACTGATTACGTATTGCCGTAGTCCGCAATTTTTGTCATATAATTTAAGATAATGATTCACTCGTTCAACACGGAAACAGTCTCACCCCCACAACAAACATAGTGTTTTCTTTTCGACTTCTGAACCAAAGTACTTGGACATCCTATCATTTTTTAATATGCGACGCTCCCTATCAATATCACGTTTCTTATCAAAATTCGTGATAAGAGTCTAATTATATATTCTGAATTTATTTGAAAACAGCTGATGCTTAAGAATCACTCTGTGACAGAATTAAATCTTAAAACACTGAATTTCACCAAGGCGATCATATAAATATGAAGAATTATGTAAAGATGTAATCCTCTGCCAAATTGCAATATATTTTCTAAAACTCTTTTCGGGGAGAATATTAATCCTCGTGTGCCGTATGTTACCCACTCCCGATCCAGAGTGTTATCAGTAAAAAATTATAGCATGAAATTTGTATGAAACTCTTTATAGGTGCCACTTAAGAACATAGGAGACATTATCAATAATTAAAATGACATTTTTTAATTGCAGTTCCTTCAGAAAACTCATTGAATTTCAAAGGAAATCTAGGCAACAGTCAGTATCGAAATCATTGTTGAAAAACATGTAATGCAATGTTGAATCTTTAGAGATTTCACAACAAACATTAAAAATCTTATATTTAATGCTTTTATTTATTTGTTCATTTGGATTTCGACCGGTCACTGTGATAATTTATCCTCATCGACATGTCAATATTGTTTTATTGATAAAAAGGATAAATATAACACTGTTAGGTTGTTTGAAGTACTTAATGATATAACAATGTTTATTTCTGATGACGCATGTTATATATCGTCATCCGGTGATAAATTATATATTTTAAAAACATGAGTCATAGTTTTTTTATGGAGCAACACAAGATTCACTTATTCTTTCGTTTGTAGTAATTTAATATGTCTGATAGATTTTCTAGAAGGAGAGCGGCCTATTCGACGATGAAACATAAGATATTTCTACGTATAACTATGTAAGTATTCGCTCGAATCCTGCCGTAGGTTGATTTTTCGATTTATCATAATTTTTGAAATACGTCCATACCCTATGAATTGATGAAATTTTAACAATGAATATCATCGAAAATGCAGAAAACGTATTGTTGTTATTTTTGGCATTTATAATTTTCTGAAAAGATTCATTTGTCACATATTTCTACTCTCTTGTTCCATTTGGATAGATCGGAANCGAGTGCATAGATTCATCTGAAATAACTTAACCACCATTAATGCATTGGAGGATTCAAATTCTATATGTAACTTCTGAAGTGAATCCGAGACGTAAATAATCTTCATTATACCTTTCGTTTCTTTACAATTATATTATTCATATTCCTTTCTATGTATTAATATCTGTTGTATGTGCGATCCTACATTGGCTTAAACTTACGCATCTCCAATCCGTTTAATAGGTTATTGTATGAATAATTTAAATATTTTTATGCTGAAACAATTAAAATGTTTGAAAGAAAATGATTTAGTTTGCTACGATACTTTATTTACAATGCCAGTGACGAATATCTATTCTAAAAATCAGCAGAAATAATGAGTTGAATGATCAATTTTACACGTTTGAATAAAAAATTACGTCACATTTTCAGAATTCATTGGCCACCACCCAAAAATTGTCATAAGACCCCCCAGAAGATAGCGACCCGCAGATCGAGAACCCCTGTTTTACGCCCTAAAATAAAAATATATATTTATGTTAACAAGATTTATCCCGAAATTTATTATACCATGGTGGTTTTCATTTATTTTAGACTCAGAGCGCACGCCGTTTTAATGGTCCCACTATCCAAATATTCTATTCAAAACATGTTAATAGTATTACCAAATTACCTATAACTACTATATTATAAATGGTGTAATTTACAATTTGAAAAACAAAAACAAAATAATGTGTGAAAGCATAAGAAAATCTAATGAACATTTAATAGGCACGCGTGAGAAAAAACAATAATTAGATGTATTTAATTTTGAAAAACGAAATAATTTGAGAATTGTTTATTTAGAATCATGGATATATATATATACTTCTCGTAAATCATGTTTATCCTTAAGGATCAATCAGGCAAAACTCTTCGCATTCATCCCATTTATTGAAAAGTGGTGGCGTTGGGTACCCTTTTCGTTTGATATATATGGCACACAATCCTGTATATTTGTGATATGCCTTCTTTGTCATTTCAGATACTTGACCATCTATATCATGTGGTAAACCCCAATCAATCAGGCATTCTCCATTCGAATAAAATTATACCTCTTTTCTTGACTTTACGTGGGCTTGCACATTCAGCCTTGCAATCATTCAAAGTTAGAAACATGTTAACGTCATCTTTAACAGGACCACATGCTTCATATTCTTCGCAATATCCGCTTTGTACGTCATAAAAATAGAAGGTGGATTTAGGATTTGATTTACAATCAACACTGTGGCATGCCTCGTAGCATTTACTTGACACAAATATTAAATTCATACATACTTTCTTAAGATGAATTCGTAAAAAAAATGACTTACGACCACGATTGAAATTATGAACCTAATTATGTCTGCGAATTGATTGCCATACTCTTCGCTTTATATACCTAAATGTTGATAAATGATCATCTTTAATTTTCAGTTCGTTAAAGTATTAACGATGGAATGATTCTCAAATTATTTGACCAAATTTCTGATAGGGTACTAATAATAAAATCTAAAAGCAAAAGTATAAAAATCTGATCAAATTTCTCAAAAAAAGTAATTGGCCTAAATCTATAAATTTCATGACAGTAAATGAAATTACTCAATGTTTAGAAAATTCCAAACCTGATAAAATCTAATTTGTTTTTGTTCTAAATACGTTCTTTCATCCGTTTTTTTTTAACAAATTATGATTTAGATTTAACGAATAAATATTTAAATTTTGTCAATTACGACGAAATCTATTACAGGTATAAATTTTTAAATTAATATTAACATCAAGGGATTGGTCATATAATTAATGAGGTTAATTCTCAATGACGAAATTATATCCATAATTCTGTCTCTTGTAATGCAATCAAAGGTGTGTAGCATCTTCCAAATATTAACGAAATGCCAATAAAATTTAATCGGACATATCTGGACCATATCTAATTTTGCTCATAGATAAAAACAATTTTTAACCAACCAAATGGTTTTCGGTTAGAGGTAAAAAATTATTTATATTATTTAGTTTTTGATATTCTAATAAATAATGAGAATTGTTCAAAATGAGAAACAGTGCACACATATGGTATCACGTGTCTATTATGTAAAAATTTAAGGAATTCGTCTATTTAAATGTAAAACATTTGGCGTACATATACATTTACCCCTTCTTAGACAAAATCTTAATAAATTTGACTTAGCGTTACTTGTATAAACAGAAATATGTCAGATAAAGTAATGTTCCCGAAATTGAATATCTTCGCGCCACTTCTTTAATTTGCCAAAATTTTTTAGTAATATTAAGAATTTGTAATTTATTATTCAGTAATTAGTATTTAGCGAAATTTTTTAATTAAATTAGAGAATTTTACATTGAAACTCTTATGATGTGTCATTCGTGAATATTGGCATTCATTTCATCGAAGCAGCTGATATAAATGTTCTGTCTTACTTGATGGAACACCGAATTAATTATATGCATGAATTTGTAAATTTGTTCTAATATTGGTGTTTATATTAAATAATGTCCATGTTTGAATTAAGAAGAGGTATGTATTGTCTGAAAATAAACAACCAAAAAAGAATTCAAGACATGTTTGCACTATTTGGATACTCATATCATTATATTTAATAAATAATAAATATAATTTAAAATATTCATTGAGGTAGTAGCCGAAAAAAGGCGATGATGTCACACTACACTCGTAAAATTCTACTAATAAATTCATGATATATTACACTTTAAAAAACAATAATTTAATGATGTTCAAGGTATATATCATGGTCTGTCGATATCATTTTGATGACCCGTATTGAATATCCATATGATCGTTATTGTACTCAAAAACCTGTGGAGCCATATTCATTGTTGTCCTTCAAATTATGGGAAAAGGAACGAGGGGTCCGTGATATATATAAAAACTACATTAAATAATATTTTGTTATTTTCATTTAGAAATTCTATATTTTCGCAAGTGGGCAATTTTGCAAAAAATTCTTTCTAAAATAGAACCAACGCCAAAAAAAGTCACAATGGGTTAAATATTTTCTATAATTACGATTTTGTGGATGTTGCAAAATCAAAAATGTAGGCCCCTACGCGGTTATATTTCATTATTTGGCGATTTTTTATTCTCTAATTGCGAAATTTTAGAATGTATCATAACCTATTTCAAATTTGTTAAAAATTTATCTTTAAATAGACTTAGGCTAGCCGCTATTACTGTAAAAATTATGGCCTCATTTTTAAGCTCATTATTTAAAATTCAATGATAACATCGATCATATCAAAATTATAGCAGATTTATCAGAATCATAAGCATATTAATCTATTACGTTGTCAAAAACCTCTGTTATAATCCTAGACACAATTTACACCATTTTTCATTCTGACTCGTTTTTATTGCATTTAAAAGGCCGAAGATCTGCGCATGTTAAAAATTTATACTGCATTACATCATTTTTTCATCCAGAAAGGTCGATGATTTCAATAAAAAGGCCGTTTTGGTAAAAAAAAAATTATTTGAAAATTTATTAAAATGTTCCCATTGCAACGCTCTTGATACAAAACGGGTTGATTTGGGAATCCAACTCTCACATTCATTCGGTGAAATCTAAGTGGACGCTTCTTCTAGAAATGGAAGAAAATTGTAAAAAAAGCATCACCGATATTAGAAACCGACCTATATGATTTAATCGAAAGTAGCTCATTAAAAACTATGCCTTCTGACTGCCATGGCCATCACCAAAATATGGCTAAATACAACAGAAAGTTTTGTTACTTAAGCGAGGAAATTAATGAATAGATGTGCAATTTTTGTTTTTTCCGTGCTGAATATTTAAAAATTTTAGTTAAAAATGTGACAGACTTGATCAGAGAATCTCTATATTATCACCGGGGATATATCTTAGAATAATTACTAATGTCTTTCTTTCTAGCGAATGTATATATGCATCATATATAGCAAAACATACATCGAAGTTTAACTATCTTTCACTAATTAATCTAACAAATAGATTTCCTTTCATAAACGTGTGTTTACAAGCCTCAAATCTTTCCGTGAGCGATATATTCTGCATTTTTACACGTAGGCTACCATAATGTATGACAAAACATTTGATTATTTGTCTTGTCCAATTCGTTATTTTGATATCTGTGTTTTAATAAAAAAGAACTTTTCCCTTTCAAAATGAAATGACTCAGCGATGTAGTTCAATCACCCAAATACGTGTAAACTTTACAGTTTATCAGAGGAAACTCATTAAAGGAATTATCATTTAAAAATAACATATATATCATTCTAGGCAGCATAAGACCAATTTAAATTTATTTTTTTTAATTGACCTCTACCTAATTCGCTTAATTTTTATACAGATAGCATATGTGCCTCTTTCCCGTTGTGCAAAATTTTAAGTGAAATGATGAATCAAACGTATTATTCCGAATTGGTTATATCATCAATCCAAAAAACACCGAATTTTATCAATTGATTTAGATGAATTGCATGCCTATTTCTATCAAATCAAATAGTAAAACCACATCAAAAACAATGATTTATTATCCGTTTTTATATTTTTTAAATTAAAATACAAATTCTAATCTATGATATTCATTGTTGAATTTTTTAAAGGATCCTTATCGTAAAGCTTTTATTTTCTTTACATTTAATATTTTAGAGTGGGAAAGGAGGCCGCTGTAATGGGAGGACTGACTTAGTACAAAAAGATGCGTCATTTAATTTGAATAGTAACTAAATGTGTCGTTATCATATGGGAGTCCTGTATGTGTTACGGTAAGGGTTTGCCGAAACCTTTATTACGGGGCTATAGGACGCGCATATGAAGAATTGCAAAAGGAAAATGAATCCAGGCTAAACGATTCTGGTAAAAGATGACTTATCAAGTATGACAGGGAAGAACACAGTACAAGGTACATAAAAAACGAGAGTTGAAGTGTTTCTGAACAGATTCAAGATCTTCTAATAATTTTGATTTTATACCTATAATTTTGTTGTTGTTGTGATTTTTTACTGTTAATTTACAATGGTAAATAAGCAAATTATTCATTGGTCGAAAAATTTGTATTTTAATATAAATGACAGGGATTTCTCGTAGACGATTTCATGAAAACCTTTACCTGTACCAATAAATTCATTAAATCGGTATGATATTGGCTAATTCATCATTTATCGTCAAATTCTGCGAAACAGAAATGATGTATACGTAGATAATGTATACAAAGCCAGCAAATAATGTAGGTTATCAGTTGACAAAAAACCTGAATTTCTCATGTGGGATTTAGGATGAGATGTATGTGATCTCGAATCAAAACCCCATATAAAAATATGAGACTAATCTATGTTATCGTTTTCCAAACAGTCGCATTTTGTACAATTTCTCAACAAAAATTATCTCAGTTTTTACTCAAAAGGCCGACAATTTTTAATAAATTAACTAATTCGTTATAATTAAGGGTTTCCAAAACAAATTTAATAAATTTTTAATATATCCTTTGTAACGCTGAAAGGGCAACGTTTGTGACTTCTCATGTCCATCAAGTGCAGTCTTTTATAGTAGTTGGCTTTAAGCCTTTAGCAAGTGTTGATTGCAAAAAGTTAGAATCTCATATAGCCATGTTATGTATTGTATTAGTGCTCATTTTGTAAATAAACACCATGATTGAATTCAGCAATAGACAAAAGGGAGCCAAAATACTATTTCGCGGGAATATTATTCGATGAATGGTGAACTTCAGTTAAATGATGGAAAGTATCACTAAATATTCAAAATTGTCAAATTTTGTATGAGAAATAAACAATAGCTTGATTATATAATTGTATTTAGCGCATAAATGAGATCGCACCTACCTAACAAAGAGTAAGTCTCTTCGGTCTCGTTCGGTTCTCATCAAATACTTCTTTATGAATGATCAGAAACATCAATAATTGTAAATGAATTTCAAAATTGTTTTCAACGTTAAAATTCGCACTAAGGCGTAATAGAATGAAAGTCGTTATATACTATAGAGTTATCATTTAATTCAATGGATCATTCCAGCCATGTTTGTTTTATTCAAAATAAAGGTTATGATAGTATTTTTAATACGTAATATTCACACTATTTGCAAACAAAATCTTGGCACAGTGAAGAGGTAAAAAACAAATGTGAATATAATAGATGGATCCGATAGTTACTCACGTTCCTTTCAATCCTCTTATGGATTACATTTTTTAATTGTAAAATAATTTTTCAAACATCATGCAATATTTATTGAATAAATTATTTTATTTATAATTATCGGTGTTTTAAATGAGGATGCGGGAGAAAAACTAACTCTAGGTTTTTATTAGGATGTTAATAAAAAACTAACTCTAGGTTTTTATTAGGATGTTAATAAAAAACTAGCCATGACCCGCTTTTTAACTATTAAGAGGAGGATCAGTCTCATGAAAGCAGGATATTTGGTAGATCCCCCACAAATCAGCTAGTTGAATTATACGCTTGCTATCGTAAATCAGAATTAATCATAAGCATCGCATCGGATTTAGATGGAAGCTTGCCTTATAGTAGAGAAAAACTCTCCTTGATTCTTCTGAGGCACTTGGGTGCGCGCATGGGCATTTACTACCCTCAAGACACAGATCAACTGCTGATGTAGAGCCAAGAGTTGTTGATCTTGGGCTTAACACGCTGTGGTTTAAAGATGCCTTACTTGGCATTATAGAGCGGTCTTATTGCAGAAAAGAGGGACCGAAATCATGATTCTAGCCAAATAAATTGTGATAGTATGAAATGTCATTAGGAGCTCTCTAATCGCCCAAATTGCTAAAAATGTACTAGTTACCTTCTGCTAAATCCTTGAAGAACTACAAAATTCGAATGAGGCTATAGCTGGACTCTCTAATGGAGGGTTTGAGGAGACCGATAACATCTCAAACCGGCCTGGATCTAGTCCAAATAATTGAGGAATACATTTCTACAGAAAACATATTGTTCAACTCTAACCCGAAGAGAGTTCACAGGAAGTGCTAAACCGTGATCAGGTTACAGGCTAAACCAAACTGAGAATTTAAAAAAGTTTCCTCATGAGGTATAGACACGGCCGATTCGCCAACCGCGGTCGAGTTGTGCTCAGAAGAGGAGTATCAGTAAATCTTTGAGGCTTGAGCCGAACTCTCGAATGAACGATTTCGATATAGGGCGATAAAATCATAAACTATCCGTGAGCGAGACACGATCAGAGAGTACACAATATCTAAAAATAGCCATTACTCAACTACAACTTAACCCAGGCGAGCTGGGGGACATAGTGAGCACTGCTGAAGTGGAATATCAGAGATCTTAAGAGAGCAGCTAAACCCTCTGCTAGAGATGCTATGTTCCAGCTCACGAGGGTCACAACAGTAAGCGAATTCATTCCATCTTTCTCAAGATGTTGCATCCGCTCTACAGAGAGCGTATCAAACGACTAGGACAAAACATCGCGTCTTAAGGTAGATGGGCGTATATGCATGACATGAAATGACATATCTGGAGACAGAGATTGTCCACCAGCAAGGTCAGCGTTCATGAATCTTGCCAACGCATCTAACCAAACATTTGAAATGCAAAGGCCCTTTTGAATGATCCATGAGGTATATTTGGTTGAGAAATCCTGTACACATTATTTCTATTTTAAGCATGATGTCTATTGATAGAAATGATAATTATTGCATATATTAATAAATTCGACACAAGCTGTGAGTAAGTACTAATACCAAAAATGAGAAATCAACTTTATGATGAAACGCGCATGTCTACGCTGAATCTCTTTATACGCATTTTTATCAAGAAACTTCTTAAAACAACTCAAAATAACTTCACACCAAAAATTAAGAACTAAATATTCGTATTTCAATTCGTTGCTTATCAAATTAGATAAATTCGATTTTTTACGACGATCATCGATTGCTGACATCTATTGTCTTCTTAAGCCTTAGGTGTATACTTGTGTATAATTTTCTAGACCGTAAGGATTTTTTTTATGTTAATTTAACCTGAAGACAATTAAAATCACTGCCCATGCGCTACGTGTTGTTGTTAAACAATAGAATACTCAATCGATTTTTACAGAATAACAGACATTCAGAGCAAATATCTGTGAACTATTATCATGTATATTTAATGACTAACATCGTTCAGAATCGCAAAATATCGGTACACTAACGAATAATTTATATGAAGAAAACCTATACTCATACATGTAAATACAAACCAGAGTGGGAGTCGATGTTCTCCATAAGAGAAGTCGAGTCAAATAAGCACGCATTCTACTGCATTCCCTGTGCCACCATATTTTCCTGCCGAAATAGTGGATTATGGAACGTAAGACGTCACTTCGAATCACCAAATCACCTGAAAGTCGTGGCTGGACAAAGATGTAAATGATTTTTATAACAGTGATCAAAGACATCAAAGAGTGCCATTCAGGAGTATCTCCTGAATTATCTCGTAATAACGAGACCTCCAATAGAACATCTCGAGACATTACCTCGGCATCTGATGAGAGTAACTCAGACGAAGTTCCTAAAATGTTCAAAAATCCTGTTCTTGAAAATAACGAGGTACTTTGGACTAATCATCAGACAAATTCAGAGAGTTCAGTCGATGAAGATTCTGTGAAACTAGGGAATATACTCGAAAGATATAAAAATGCATATAGGTTGAACCCTACTGGAGATATAGACAGTGATCTTGAATTGGATATCGTTAAAAATTTCGATCCTATATACGAATATCTAAACGAAGGTAATTTGTGATTTAATCAGAATTGTCATTCCTGGAAGTTGTTTTAAAAAAGGTCCAAAATTACAAATAATAAACGTATAATTTTTTCATTAGTTTCTTTTTATTTATATCTTGACATTAGTGTCTGAATCATAATTTTTTCTCACTCGCGGCATTGACAAATTTCTATACTCGAAAAATTGTCATTCCGAACTACATTTTAGACGTGTCTCAATTATACAATCTTTCAACGATTAAAAATTAACAATTTGCATTATCTGTATCAAGGGTTAGACTGGCTTTATGGACTCCCATAACAAAGTGTCGAAAACTTGGAGAAATAGAGATACTTTTACACAATGTCCCGTGAAAGATGTCTGACATTGAGATTTGGCCATTCAAAAGTTCTTTATTGTGTAGTTTGTTAAATAACATATAAATGAAATTTAGTATAGATTTTATCGTTTAGGGTTGTAAAAATATGCTGTATATTTATCTTATGTAATATTAGAAGGCGTTTAATGTGATTGGAATGAACCCAAATCAATAATCTCTTCAAAAATATATCATTTACTTTCTTGAAAAAGAACACTAGATAGAACTTATGAATATCTATACCAGAAAGTCAGACATCTTGAAAGGGGAATGTTGTAATTATATGATACAATAAATTTCATGAGCACAAATCTTAAAAAGGAAGAACCAGTGTACTTAAATTGTAAGAAAATTAATACTCATGCGTATGCCTTCGGGTATATGTATCTTGCAACCTTTTTGTTTGAAAACACTAATCTTAATTTTTTTGTCTAAAAATATTAAAATCATGTAATATCTTTATGAAACATTCAGGCATAAGAAGGTATTTAGTGAATTACTTATGAAAGCAAGAAACTTTTTGTCCATTTATACTATTAATGTAATATTTAACTGGAACAACATTGTATTTAGGTGCATGCGTTGTAGGATAAGAGTATTTGTTTGGACCTTTAACGGGTCATATATTCGATTTCAATAATACTCACAACTGTTCTCATTAATATGCTAACAGAAAGATATTTTACGTTAATATAAATGGGTGAAGAATTTTGATCTTGAAATCTGATATTTCATCACATGTGAATCTAATATAAAGAAGTATGAAAATTCCGAATTCCGATTTTATATTGCTATTTAAATGGGTTTTAATATGATTATGAAATATATCGTCTTGGGCTGAATTGAAGTCTGCATCATACATACAATTCAGTGAATTATGGAAAATAAACCATTTTGACTTGCAGAGGTTCACCTCAGTGCATGCTGAAGTTTTATTTCGGGCATTTCTAATCCTGACTACAAACAGAAGTTCAATTTTTTTTAAATAGAACATATTTATTAATAAATATGTATTTTAAACTGCTTTCAGTGTACATGTCAATGATATAATTTTATTTTTATTTTCAAAGATCTTACCAGTGTCATCAACAACGATCTGTTCCAAATAACATATGATAACAGCCTTTGTATGTATCCTGGAATAAAAAAGGTTTGTATCATTGACATTCCGGCCGAAATAGGTATTAAACATTTTTTTTTTATTGATAATTATATTCTTTTAATAAAAATTTTGGTACTTGTTCCTGTATTCATGATTGAATATGCGCTAATTAAGAACTTCTGTGTGTCCAAAGGTGTAAATATCAACAATAATCATAACATTTTGATAAATTTTTAACCAGAATAATTTTTGGTGGGGTATCATTTTCATTTGAAGGATGTGATAAGTAATGAATTACGTTCATGAACATGATTTTCCTTAAATTATAATCGAATGATGTTTTAATGATCGGAAGAATGCTTGGCCATATTATAAACACATATCGATGTTCGTATGTCAATGTCCATTAATTTTACAGACTATGTTACTTATATTCTATAAGGTAAATAAAATGATTTGTCATTTAAACGTTTAGAAAGCAATGCAAATTTATGGGGTAAGACGAAACAAATTATAGCTTGGTATCGATAATACTTAAAATGTCATATTTTATGATATATTTGAAACATGTCTAAGATTCCCGATGTTGACAAATAAATTGGGCTAAATACTATCATGATTTAGTGGCTGACTATCCGATGACGATTTATAAATACTTGAAACACACTAGGTTATATTAGATAAGTTTAATTTATAATATGAAAATAATGAATTAATAAACAAACGGCTAAATATCATCGAAATCCAGTTAAATCATTTCGAATATTATTTGGCCTATCTTATATATAATAGATTAGTGTCACTCACTCACTCACTCGGTAACGCTTTTTAATCCTAATCCTGATCATGCGCTCTGGCCACAGCGACACTATCTCAACTTTTATCATTTTGAGCATTGTAATTGTTTATTTTCTCAATCTGTTTGTTTGCGTCCTGTTAAATAATCATCAAAAAGCGGTTCCATCACCTTTCCATGTTCTTTTTGAGGATCTTTACTAATCTATGCTGAGGATATTTTATTTGAGTATAGTCCAGGTGTCATCGATTTCATTTTTGAATGCTTTACAAATAACG
>JWZT01004864.1:33862-46514 GCA_000827895.1 Thelohanellus kitauei
AGAGACAGCCGGACGCATGATCGACACGCTTTCGAAACCACCGCTCGAGGGGAAATACGAAAATCTGAAGTCGAAACTCCTCTCGGTATTCGGTCTAACTAGGCGGGACCGGGCTTGCAGACTTCTCGACATGACGGGCCTCGGAGATCGGAAGCCATCTGCTCTTCTCTCTGAAATGAGCTCACTCGCCAACGGTCATACTTCGTGTATGCTATTCGAGGAGATATTCCTACGCCAGATGCCGGAAGCAATCAGAATGCAGCTAGCCGGTCAGGACTTCACAAACCTTGATCTGGTTTCTGAACGGGCTGACGAACTTTGGCAATCCATGAATAGCCGACGATGCGAAAGCGAGATTAACAAAGTTGGTCAGTCGAAGAGCACTTCTAACCGGCCTGTTTCGGTTTCGCATACCGATTCTGAGAATAAAGAGGGTTGGTGCTTCTACCACACCAGGTTCGGGACCAAGTCATATAAATGTCGTGAACCGTGCTCATTCGCCAACACAACATACAAAAGCGCCAAAATAGCCACCGTTTTGGCTAGGATTGGCACTCAACCGTTGTTATTCGTCTGGGACCGAATTTCAGGACGCCGCTTCTTAGTCGATACAGGAGCAGAAGTTAGCGTCATTCCTGCCACACACAGAGATAGGCAGGCCGGCAATCACGGACCATCTTTAGTCGCCGCAAATGACACTCCAATGCGTACATATGGGAGAATCACAATCCCTTTGAATTTTAATTCACGCTGTTTCCATTGGGCTTTTACAACAGCAGACGTTCCACAGCCGCTTTTAGGCGCGGATTTTCTTCGCTCTAACAATCTCCTCGTGGATCTGAAACGTAAAAAACTTGTAGATGCAGAGAGTTATCTTTCTATTAGCTGCGGACAGACAACTGGGCATACCTCGAAGCTGGCATCAGTTGCGAAATCAGATGACAGGTTTAATAATCTTCTAAGTGAATTCCCAAATCTGTCAGTGCCAACCTTTTCGCAGACGACAACCAAGCATGGTGTTGAACATTATATTGCTACAAAAGGCCCTCCAGTCCATGGACGCCCCAGACGTCTTTCTCCTAAAAAGCTGGCATTCGCTAAATTGGAATTCCAGAAGATGTTGGAGATGGGTATAATCAGACGCTCAAATAGTCCATGGGCCTCTTCCCTTCATATGGTTCCCAAGCACTCCGAGAATTGGAGACCAGTTGGGGATTACAGAAGACTGAACGAAGCAACCATTCCGGACCGTTACCCATTAATTTTTGTTCGACGTGATAAAAACCATCAACCCCCGAAGAGAGGACGTCCACCCAAGTCTTCGGTGGTGGGGGAGCTGTGTAGCGGCCACGCGGACCGATCCATAACGAGAACACACCTTTAGATTATATCGCTAAAATGGACTCATTTTGAGCGACATCTCAGATAATCCAGGGCCTGTGACTTATTTAAAAATTTGAATTGATGTATAAATATCATAACAGAATTTAACCTGAGCCATTTTGACCCATTATACGTTTAAAAAGGGTGCTGAATCCTGGAATTGTAATGTTTCATCTTCAACGAGAAATCTTTGTATAATAAATTTAAAAATAAAATTAATTGATCCTTGTCTGATGTAATAAATGCTCCGAATTAATTCGTGATAAACCGGTAGGATATACTATATGTTTAATTTATTAACATTTTTATTTTTTTTCAACAGATTCAAAACTACATCAAGATATTTTAGTTAGAGTAATTATCTCACACACCAAAGGGACAGTGATAACCCATAAATATGATACAGCTAGAACTTTTGCCGCGTTTTGGCTCATTTAGTCTCATAACTAGGTATGATGTCGAAATATCTCACCGGTAACAACAGAAAATTTCCCTCTAATATAAGGTATCTTATAGACATTCTCTTTAGGAAAAAATATTTATCATTTTGTGATACGCCTCATTTTCTGAAATTATTTCACAGATGTGATATGTCCATGTCGGATTGGATGCAAATGGACACTAGTAAGATTCGTATCCATTTTTTGTTTAATTTCAAAATCAAAATGTTCGAGAATTTGTGGCTGTAACGATAACCACTCGGCTTGTTTCGTGTAGCTAATTGCTGATTAATAATTGGAACCTATTTCTCATATTACATCATGTTTCAATTAGTCATTATCAAAAAAAAAACAAGTTGTGAGAATCAAAACATACAGCCTAAATAAAATATGAATAGAATACGTTAACGAATGTATTCAGATACTTAGAAGCTATTCACGGCCGTGAAACCTGCATCACTAGTAATGAAAAATACAGTGAGTGTTAGACATTTTTTTTTGAAGAAAATATCTTCATTTAAATATTGAATATGATCATTTTGTTTTAAAATCAACAGATTTTAACCGTGTAAATAGAAAAGGTAAATCATTGGGAGTGACCAATAAGACATCGATGATCCTAATAACCATTATTTGCGTTATCTGATATCTACACAAAAAAATAGGTCGTGTTTTCTTCTAATGTTTCAACTGGTATGCGTGAGAAGATCTCTATATCAGTGAAAAATGTGCGCCTGCTTATATTTCTCACATAGATACAAGACAGATTTCCAAAAATATTTGATAATTTTGTTGTGATATCGTTTGTTTATACTGTGATGAAATCCACGAAAACAGATAATTTAACACAACGTTTTTTCATAAAGTTTGGATAAATTAACCAATTAATTTGGATATACATTCTAATTATAGAATAGATGGTAAAATATATTTTTTTGCATAAACTGCCTAAATTACCATGCTCAACCTGTGAACAGTGATAAAAATCAACTTATGGCGTACGATGAGTTTATGTCATTGAAATTGGTCATAAAATGATTGTAACAAGCATCGCTTCTTCGTTTTAGGATATTAGAGACTCATTAAACCGAAACATAAATGTTTTTGAAATTTTATGTTCGTTAGCAGAATATTTTATAAAGGCGAATTATTGCAATATCTCACAAAATATTATTGATGGTTATATCTATGTGATGACTGATCAAATCTAATCATTGATTAAATGACAGAAATGGAATACCCATCATATTTTTGAACTAGAAAAACTGATTCGATCGAATTATAGTTCTAATGGAGGCAGTGCCTCTTCTAGATATTTAAATATGCATATTCTTTGGCATAACTTTGAAATTCGGGATATTCGCCAATTTTTATTGCTTTTATAGCACAAGAAATGGATACGAGTAGTAAATTTATTCATGACTGGGACACTCTCGATAATAATGTCATTGGGATATTAAAACCAACAATGGCGCTCATATAAAAAAACTAGATTATGCGCATCATGTGAAACATAAGATTGATTTTAGATCTGTTTGATTTTCAGATTTAATATGTCAAAAGATATTACATGTTCCTACATCATCATAGACATCGATGAGTTCCACTATCCATTTTGATTCAAATGACAAGAGGTATAACAATTGAAAAGGCGCATGGAAATAAAAATACGACCATATGAATTCAGGACAGTTCAGAGTAGCCATATGAACTCAACTGAAGTTAAATGATCCTGTATATGTAAGTTTTTGAAGTAAATCGCAAAAAAAGCATTTTGAGAGTACGCCAGTCTCAGTGTCTAACACATTTTGTTATGCAACAGAATTGGTTTTAAAATCATGGCTGTTTTTCAGAACATGCTCGTTGAATTCATTGGTCATCACAGGAATTGACAAGAACAATGTAAAATTCTGATATTTTTACCAAGAAAAATCTGTGTCGAGATTTCACAGTCTTCGGAAAAGCGAGCATAAAATTGAAAAAAAATATTTCCATTTGGATAAAGATAACACCTCAAAAGACATGATTAAATCGAATGGAAAATACATGGTCTACGTTATTCTACAATGGCTTTACATTCAAATACTAGTACTGTTGCACGCAATCATACCAGACCGAAAATTAGTGAGCATTTTACCAAATGATCAATACACATATTGCTATATTTCAGATATAAAATTGATTTCTGACAAAGTCAATGATCAAGTAGATTGTGTGTTAATGATTAGGTCCATATTTTTCAACTGTATAACTTTTCTAATTTTGCTGATAACCACTCGGCTTGTTTCGTGTAGCTAATTGCTGATTAATAATTGGAACCTATTTCTCATATTACATCATGTTTCAATTAGTCATTATCAAAAAAAAAACAAGTTGTGAGAATCAAAACATACAGCCTAAATAAAATATGAATAGAATACGTTAACGAATGTATTCAGATACTTAGAAGCTATTCACGGCCGTGAAACCTGCATCACTAGTAATGAAAAATACAGTGAGTGTTAGACATTTTTTTTTGAAGAAAATATCTTCATTTAAATATTGAATATGATCATTTTGTTTTAAAATCAACAGATTTTAACCGTGTAAATAGAAAAGGTAAATCATTGGGAGTGACCAATAAGACATCGATGATCCTAATAACCATTATTTGCGTTATCTGATATCTACACAAAAAAATAGGTCGTGTTTTCTTCTAATGTTTCAACTGGTATGCGTGAGAAGATCTCTATATCAGTGAAAAATGTGCGCCTGCTTATATTTCTCACATAGATACAAGACAGATTTCCAAAAATATTTGATAATTTTGTTGTGATATCGTTTGTTTATACTGTGATGAAATCCACGAAAACAGATAATTTAACACAACGTTTTTTCATAAAGTTTGGATAAATTAACCAATTAATTTGGATATACATTCTAATTATAGAATAGATGGTAAAATATATTTTTTTGCATAAACTGCCTAAATTACCATGCTCAACCTGTGAACAGTGATAAAAATCAACTTATGGCGTACGATGAGTTTATGTCATTGAAATTGGTCATAAAATGATTGTAACAAGCATCGCTTCTTCGTTTTAGGATATTAGAGACTCATTAAACCGAAACATAAATGTTTTTGAAATTTTATGTTCGTTAGCAGAATATTTTATAAAGGCGAATTATTGCAATATCTCACAAAATATTATTGATGGTTATATCTATGTGATGACTGATCAAATCTAATCATTGATTAAATGACAGAAATGGAATACCCATCATATTTTTGAACTAGAAAAACTGATTCGATCGAATTATAGTTCTAATGGAGGCAGTGCCTCTTCTAGATATTTAAATATGCATATTCTTTGGCATAACTTTGAAATTCGGGATATTCGCCAATTTTTATTGCTTTTATAGCACAAGAAATGGATACGAGTAGTAAATTTATTCATGACTGGGACACTCTCGATAATAATGTCATTGGGATATTAAAACCAACAATGGCGCTCATATAAAAAAACTAGATTATGCGCATCATGTGAAACATAAGATTGATTTTAGATCTGTTTGATTTTCAGATTTAATATGTCAAAAGATATTACATGTTCCTACATCATCATAGACATCGATGAGTTCCACTATCCATTTTGATTCAAATGACAAGAGGTATAACAATTGAAAAGGCGCATGGAAATAAAAATACGACCATATGAATTCAGGACAGTTCAGAGTAGCCATATGAACTCAACTGAAGTTAAATGATCCTGTATATGTAAGTTTTTGAAGTAAATCGCAAAAAAAGCATTTTGAGAGTACGCCAGTCTCAGTGTCTAACACATTTTGTTATGCAACAGAATTGGTTTTAAAATCATGGCTGTTTTTCAGAACATGCTCGTTGAATTCATTGGTCATCACAGGAATTGACAAGAACAATGTAAAATTCTGATATTTTTACCAAGAAAAATCTGTGTCGAGATTTCACAGTCTTCGGAAAAGCGAGCATAAAATTGAAAAAAAATATTTCCATTTGGATAAAGATAACACCTCAAAAGACATGATTAAATCGAATGGAAAATACATGGTCTACGTTATTCTACAATGGCTTTACATTCAAATACTAGTACTGTTGCACGCAATCATACCAGACCGAAAATTAGTGAGCATTTTACCAAATGATCAATACACATATTGCTATATTTCAGATATAAAATTGATTTCTGACAAAGTCAATGATCAAGTAGATTGTGTGTTAATGATTAGGTCCATATTTTTCAACTGTATAACTTTTCTAATTTTGCTTAACCATCAAGATCGAACATCGACGATTGTTTCATTATCACATAATCTATAACATTCAACTTGAATAACCAATCGCCCCTCTTCGACAATTAAGTATTAACCATTCAGATAAAAACTGACGAAACCTTTTGGACACAAGTTACGCTTTCATTAATGCAAAAAAATAATATTTCTTTGATTTTCTATAAAAATTATAGTGATCTAATGGGATATATGCGCGCAAAATTTATGATGGGAAAGTAATATCCATTCCTCTACGTTTTAAAATGATTTTTGTCTTTTAATCTACTTTGGCTGCTCTACCAAATATTCTTTCGCGGATTAAAGCTCTGACAAAAATTGTTTGCAAGCATTTTCAAAAATTTAATCTGCAATATAATTAAGAACAGATTTTATCAGATAAACTCTGATAAATGGTCAACTGATTCTCTCTTTGGGCTCATAGTTAATGTATTGAAATATCTCCGTAAAACTAAATAGAGAATACAATTTGTTTATTTGCGGCTGTATGGGCCTTCATTCTGTAGTATAAATGGATCATTATAACAATGCTACAATCGTCTTGTGATGAAATATAAATTCAGTGACAATTTTTCATAATATTTGTGTAAATTTTTTATTTTTTGAGGTATATTACATCATTTTCCGATCGAAATGACCGACTATTCGATGATGACATTCTAAGGTTAGGATGTTGTATTTATAAATAAATTGATATTTAAAGAAACTCCAGATACGCGCACACTCTGGTTAAGTGCACTATAAATTTTGGAGGAGTTTCAAAGTGGCTATGTATATTTACTGCAAATATATACACATCCGGTTAAGTGCACAATTTTTCACAGTTCTGAGGCTGCGTATTTAACAGGAGTGTACTGAATATAGATTCTACCTTTTATGGTTGTGATAATAATCATTCGGATTCAGACTGGAATATGTGATGTCTTTTACTGAGATTTGATTTTGAATAACAGTAAAGAATCTTTCTAAAATGTGCTTGTTATAATAAATTCATATCGGAACCTTTGAATGTGATCATCGGAAGTCGGCCATTTTGTACGAAAAAATGTTCTAAGTTATATAAAGTATTTTTCGTACTGATATATGAGCTAAACTCTAATCTTTAATGCTATTTTATAATAAATTAATCACTAGGTGCATTTAAAAGAATTTTTTGTCTACCCTGTATATTTTTTCAGATTTACGATTTTTTTTACTCTAATTTCTGAGAATCAGACATGTCTCAAATTCAGATTTTTAAATGAATAATTCATTTAAAAAATATGTCGATCGTTTATTTTAATACAATTTTTGGGAAATTAAATTTGACCCAAACTACATTTGCACCTATAAAATATTTTCTTGTATTTGTATGACGTAATCAAATGTTAGAAATCCTACCAAGACATTATCAGATTTTACTCTTGGTTATGATACAATCTTCATACCCCAGAATGTAAATCACTCATAAATACAGTTATCATTTTCTTAATTGCTAAGAATAAATTAAAAAACAACTTTACCAATGTACGAATTAACAAATGATCATATTTTAGGTAATCAAAAATTAAATATTTTAAAATAATGCAATTTTAAATTGTTAAATTTCTCAATAAACGTTTGATCAAATTATCGAAATAATTCTAAATCAACAAATAAAAAAACAGATCAAATTTCGAGAATTGTGAATAAAATTATTTGGGCTGAATCCGAGAATAACTATACATTATATATTTATGGAAGGCATTATCCCATTTAGACCCTTATTTGCAATATTTATCCATTTGTGGGTTATGTTTAAAATAAGATATAATTTGATTAGTCAGACTATTTCAAGTGAGAACGGTTTTAAGTATATTTAGAAACAGTATTTTGAAAGACAAAATCTCTGGTTGATAAAACTGTTCAAATTTCATTGAGATTTTTAACCATAGATAATTAGAAATAGGCTGATAGGCGTTAATTTATGTATGGGTGACGTCAAAAGGCGACGTCAGCAGCTCTAATGATGGCTTTTTTTGTCTAAATTTCGAGAATATTTTTGATCACATTATTTGATTATATAAACTAATGATATGGGTGGATGTTTACCCAAACCACCACAATTACTATTCGGACAATGATGGCTCTCATTGTATCATTGTTTATGATTCTGCCCTACGTTAATGGAAATGAGAGAAAAGACACAGATCTATATGATTTTAAGCTTCGAAGCACTTACATTACTGTCGAAGTAAGTTTTGCCATAGATATAGTGAGACCCGAGTATATTAATTTGATAATTTAGATATATATATGCTTATGTGCGTGCTGATATTAAGAGTTTCAATATCGATGATTCGGGAATCATGATCAGTTTCNATTTCCCGAATCATATTATTATGTCCATTATTAGGGCGTGGTACCTGAATAAATATAATTCATTTATTGATGAGAAAAAATATCAATTTTTGACCATTTCTGTTCATATTTTTGCATTTTAAACTTTTATCAAGTTTGATTACCTACATAAATCGTAGATAAATCATTACGTATTCACGCTATGATATGTGAACTAAAAAATATGGATTTTTTACCTGATTAATTTAAATTGAGGGGATTTCAATCACATCAAAATTCATAAATAGATGCGATAACTAGTTATAGATTCGTCTTCATTTTTTTTAATAATTGTTCTCTAATTTTGATCATATTTAGTTGATTAAATTTCTCAAATTTTTTGATCAAATTATTTAGACATAAATAATGAAATTAGTTGGAAAATTGTCAAATTCGGTTATTTAAACCGACTTCATTTTAGTTTTATATTCTTCATATATCATTAATACTGCAGTATCCCACAGCACAATCAGAATATCATACTAAAATCTATAATATACCGCTTGGTGACATTAATCTAACAGTTGAAGTAGTTTTCGATATGTAGTATTTTGATTCTAGGTAATAGTGTTCCATATTTTAGAAACCAATACTCCTTTTCCCTGCCGAAATGAAGAATTTTAAAACTGATGATTCAGGATTAACCATCAAATTTGAATCTGAGACCGATCAATGGTCTGAAATTATCTGCGATTTGTTAAATTAGGAAATTAAACTTCAAATCAATGAATGCGTGATATCTTTCAAACTAGATGGTTATAACGATTTCATATCGTTTATGATTGGATATACGTTCAAACTTGACAAAAAGACCAAATATGTTTTTTCCGAACATCTTATTCGAATCAGGATTCACAATAAAGTTGGGCATATGATTTAATTTAAAGTGACTGCATTATTGATCACATTTCGCCGTTACACAAGAACATATTACCGGAAAAATGAATAGAGGCAATTTATGGAAGTAAAATCAGAATCATCTACTATAATAGACGATTTTGATAATTATTTTGGCAGTTATTCAGAGGAAGCTGATCCATCCAACATACGTAAAGTTACAGAAACACCTACAGAAGATATTATAAACGATATTGATGAAATCGAGGAGCATGAAGAATTCTGGACCTCCAAAAAAATTCTGTTTGCGGTCGTATCTACTATGGCAGTCATACTTACGGTTATAATAATTGAAATCATCATTTCTAAGTGCCAGATAACCGGTTACAAACAGGCTGAAGTCATGATGTGATTTTTAAATTCAATACGCATGTCATTAATTAACATTTTTAAAATTTATTTTTTTAATTTCAATCATGTTAAAACAAAAAAGGGGAATCAAAAGATTTATCATAATAATAAAATTCCCTCTTATTTACAAATTGTCACATTTCAGTCATTTAATAAAATCTGTGTTAAATAAATTACATCTTTAATAAATATATCTCTTTTATTTGATGTGAAATTTTAATTCTGGTTTACTCAATAATTTTTTAAAATTTGTAAGGAAAATTTGAGAAGGACTCATTTTTAGCGACATCTTAGATAATTCAGGGCCTGTGACTGATTAAAAAATTTGAATTGATGTATAAGAATCATAACAGAATTTAATCTGAGCCATTTTGACCTCTTTTAATTTTCTAAAGGGGGGCTGATATCATGAAATTGTAATGTTTCATCTTCAACGAGAAATCTTTGTAAAGTAACATGAAAAATGAAATTAATTGATCCTTGTCTGATGTCATAAATGCTCCGAATTAATTAGTGATAAACCGGTTGGATATACTATATGCTTAATTTGTTAACATTTTATATTTTTTTCTACAGATTGAGCAGTACATCAAAATATTTTAGTTTGAGTCTTTGTCTCACACACCAAAGGGACAGTCATAACCAATAGAAATGATACAGATAGAACTTTTTCCGCGTTTTTGGCTCATTTAGACTCATAACTAGGTATGATGTCGAAATATCTCACCGGTAACAACAGAAAATTTCTCTATAATATAAGGTATCTCAGAAACATTCTCTTTAGGACCAACTATTTATCATTTTGTGATACGCCTCATTTTCTGAAATAATTTCACAGATGTGATATATCAATGTCGGATTCGATGCAAGTGGACACTGGTAAGATTCGTATCCGTTTTTTGATAAATTTCAAAGTCCAAATGTTAGAGAATACATGGCTGTAACGACAAAAACTCGGCTTGATTTGTGTAGCTAATGGCTATTTAATAATTGGAACCTTTTTCTCATATTAAATCATGTTTCAATTAGTCATTATCAAAAAAAGAAATTGTGAGAATCAAAACATAGAGCTTAAATCAAATATGAATAGAATTCGTTAACGAATGTATTCAGCTACAAAGAAGCTATCCAAGGCCGTGAAACCTACATCTCTAGTAATGTACAATACAGTGAGTGTTAGACATTTTATTCTGAAGAAAATATTTTCATTTAAATATGGAATCTGATCATTCTTTTCTAAAATCAACAGATTTAACCGTGTAAAGAGAAACTGTAAATCATTTGGAGCGACCAATTAGACATCGATGATCCTTTAACCATTATTTGCGTTATCTGATATGTACATCACAAATAGATCATGTTTGCTTCTAATTTTTCAAAAGATATGCGTGAGACGATCTCTATATCAGTGAAAAATATGGGCCTGCCTATATTTCTCACAGAGATCTAAGACAGATTTCTAAAAAGATCTGATAATTTTTTTGTTATATCGTTTGTTCATACTGTGATGAAATCCACGAAAACTGATAATTTAAAACAAACGTTTTTTCATAAAGTTTCAATAAATAAACCAATTAATTTGGTGATATATTATATTTATAAAATAGATGATAAAATATATTTTTTTGCATAAACTGCCTAAATTACTATTCTCAACCTGTGAACAGTGATAAATATCAACTTATGGCATACGATGAGTCTAGGTCATTGAAATTGGTGATAAAATGATTGTGACAAGCATCGATTATTCGTCACAGGATATTATCGAATCATTAACCCAAAACAAATTAATGTTTTTGAAATTTTATGTTCCTTAGCAGAATATTTGATATAGGCGTACTATTGCAATATCTGACAAAATATGATTGATGTTTATATCTATGTGATGACTGATCAAATCTAATCATAGATTAAATGACAGAAATTGAATATCCATCATATTTTTGAACTAGTACGAACTGATTCGATCGAATTATAGAACTAATGGAGGCAGTCCCTCTTCTAGATTTTCATACATGCATATTCTATGGCATAACTTCGAAATTCGGGATATTTGCCAATTTTTATTGCTTTTATTGCACAAGAAATGGACACGAGTAGTAACTTGATTCATGACTGAGACACTGTCGATCATAATGTCATTTGGATATTAAAACCAACAAAGGCGCCCATATAAAAAAAACTAGATTTTGAGCATCATGCTAAATATAAGGTTTATTTTAGACCTATGCTTGAATTTAAAATTTTATATGTCAAAAGATGAAAGATATTACATGTTCCTACATCATCATAGACATCGATGAGTTCCACTAACCATTTTCATTCAAATGACAAGAGGTATAACAATGGAAAAGACACATGGATATAAAAATACGACCAGATAAATTCAGGACAGTTTAGAGTAGCCATATGAACTCAACTGAAGTTTAATGATCGTGTATATGAAAGTTTTTTGAAGTAAATCTCAAAAAAAGCATTTTGAGAGTACGCAACTCGCAATGACAAACACATTTTGATATGCAACAGAAATGTTTAAAAATCATGGCTGTTTATCAGAACATGCTCGTTAAATTCATTAGTCATCACAGAAATTGACAAGAAAATGGAAAATTCTGATATTTACCAAGAAAAATCTATGTGTTGAGATTTCATAGTCTTCGAATAAGCGAGCATAATATTGAAAAAAAAATTTCAATTTGGTTATATATAAGATATCAAATGACGTGATTAAATCGAATTGAAAATACATTGTCTTGGTTATTCTACAATGGCTTTATATTCAAATACTAGTACTGTTGCACGTAATCATACAAGATCAAAAATAAGTGAGCATATTACCAAATGATCAATACACATATCTATATTTCAGATATAAAAATGATTACTGACCAAGTCAATGATTAAGTAGATTGTGTTTT